>CAIGRO010228430.1:0-12861 GCA_903798355.1 Fraxinus baroniana | reverse complement strand
TTTTTTTTTTTTTTTTTTTATTTGCAATGGAAACAAATTTCATAATCAATTGTAAAAAAATTTACTTGAATGGACAATTTACATGTAAAACAAAGTCGAACGAACACTAAACTTTGATGAAAAAAATTTCGTTTTTTTTTTTTTTTTTACTTTTTGGAAATGGAAACAAATTTTATAACCAATTGTGGAAAATATTATCACTCTAATGGACAATTTTCATTTAAAATAAAGTCAAACGAACACAAATTTTAAAAAAAAATTCAAGTGGAAATTATACCAATCAAACACACTTAATTACAATTCCCTGTAAAACATTTTCTAGGAAAATCTTTTCCCTGTAAAATATTTTTTTCCACCCATTTTCCACCCTTGCAATCAAATGGATCCTACGTGTATGTTGTGTGAAAATGGATGGAAAATGGGTTTTAATTTCAAAGTTAGTGGAGTATTTGTACAAGAGGTCCCTCATCTACCAAACAAAATAACACTAAGTCTTTTACTTCCAAAACTAAACAAATAAGTCCATTTAATCCAACTTAAAACCTCATTTATAATAAATTACCAAAATAAACCCTCACTAAAATAATTTGCTTCATTTAAATCCTATTTAATTATGACTTTGACAATTCAACTTTGACTTGGAAATAAAATCTTTGACTTTTGACTAGATAGAATGGGTTGTAACAAAAATAAGCAGACATTCAGACTAGATAAAGAGGCAACTAAGGCAGAAATCTAAAGTGTAACAGGTAACACGCAACTACAAATTGGCGATTGACAATCCACAACAACGATTTGGGCCATAAGACCAATAGCAATTGAAGACGAAGAAATAGAATTCATAGGGTTAGAGAGAGAAACGAGAAATGGATAGGAGTGGGTTAAATTTCAATTTTTCTTCAATTATACAGGTTGGATAATGTGGGTTAGGTCAATTTTCATGGGTAAACTAACTTACCCATTTGAAAAGCTAAGAGACATGTTGACCTTGAAAAATGGCTCCGACGTGGCCAATAGAAGAAGTCTTCAAGTCAACTTTTCCCTGCACACGTAGCAATGCGTCAGCCACACGTGGTCTCTCCTAGAGGGGTTGGGAGCGACCGTGAACACTCCGACGGTTAAGTCAGTTTATGTTTAACCCGAAAATAGTTCACCGATGGTGGAACACGCACCGGAGAAAGGGTGCATAATGGTAAAGATGCTAATGTGTGGGGGAAAGAAAATGATACAAAAATTTGCACAAGTTTGTGCTATAGTTGGAGTAGAAAAAATGAGATTTGAATCCTTCTTCAGGCACAAGTAGGGTGTATTTATACCAAGGATTGGAAGAGGAGAGTCGTCATATGAGGAGACACACGTTATGAGATCCTTAGGGCTCATCCCATCGTAGGTGCCAATCTATCTTTCCATAGGTTAGCTGGTATTGAATGTTTCTAACAAAAGCAACTGAATCTGACTGTTTGGGTCCTGCCACATGTCCCATCAATCAGGGATTTGACTTTAGGAAGATCTTTGTATGAGATCTTCGTTGGGACGAGGCAAGGCAGAAGTGGAGTACGGGCCTTTGCATCTACATGAGATCGGTTCCTTTGTTAGCGTGTGGCCAGTTCATCCCATGTGATTGCTTCAGCTAGTATATTCACCTTGTCTCATACGTAATCATCTCGGCTAACACGTAGCACGCGGCAGGTGAGTTGGCGGGTCTGGCTCAGGCCCGTAACAGTAGTCTCGCAAGTCCATGTATTAATATTTATATAATACAAGGACTTTTAAGGTAGAAATTGGGACGCATGAGGAGGAGGGGTCGACGCTAGACGAATGGAGGGATGGTGACCATGTAGGGGAGTGATTTGAAGTGAAGTCGGGGCATCGTTGGTGCGATAGAAGTTGGCAATCCTATGGAGAGTTGTTACGACGTGAAGTTCTACTCTGGCCGAAGTGGTATGGGTCGACAACTCTGTGGAGAGTTGTTGCAACACGAAATTATTGTAGCCGAAGCAATAGGAGTTGGCAACCTTGTGATATTGCAACATGGAGTTCTGCTCTGACCGAAGTGGTATGGATTGATAACTCTTGTGGAGAGCTATTGCAAAGCGAAGTTGTTGTGGCCGAAGCGATAGGAATTGGCAACCCTGTGAGGAGTTGTTGCAACATGGCGTTCTGCTCTGGCTGAAGTGGTATGGATTGATAACTCTTGTAGAGAGCTATTACAACGTGAAGTTGTTGTGGTTGAAGCGATAAGAGTTGGCACCCTGTGAGGAGTTGTTGCAACATGGAGTTCTGCTCTGGCCGAGGTGATGTAGATTGATAACTCTTGTAGAGAGCTGTTGCAATACGAAGTTGTTGTGGCCGAAGTGATAGCTCTGAAGACAATGTTGGGTTTCATGCCAATGATTTGAAAGCCTTCGCATCTTCCCAAGACACGTATAGGGGGCGCCTACTTCTTCCAAGACACGCCTCCTTTGCTATAAATGGCAATGATGGCAACAGCTTCCCATTTTTCGGGGTGACGTGTATAGACAGTGCGTGATATTCACCCCTTCATCAAGACTATTTATCTTGGTGACTTTTGAATTCAACGGTGATCTTGAGGTCTTAGGTTTGGATGGTCCAAATGCAATGGGAGTTGATCCGACGGTTTAGGAGAGCCTTAGGATGCCTATAAAAGGCCCATCCCTTTCATTTTGAAACTTTTACCTTTGTGAAAATCTCTAAAGCATTCAAAGATTCCTAGATTCCGTCTTTTTGTGTTATTTCCATCTACTGTCATTGGCGAACTCCAGTGACTTTCTTGTAAACTCCAGCCAGCAAAGCTTATCTGCATTGAACTAGGTAATAACCATAATTTCTGGCTTCTTCATCTTTTTCTTCTTTTGAGAACCTTCGAAAGTTTCGATATGGCGAGTGAGCAATCCATTATGAGGGGGAGTGAAAAGGGACAAGGTGAGGAGAGTTCAACTCTGAGGGAGCCTATAGTGGTATCACCGAACAAACTGAGTAGGGCCATTATGGATGGGAAAAATATTTGGAGACGACCTGCCTCCCCTGTAGACACGTCCATCAAATGGGAGGCATCCAAATACCCTTCCAGAATCACTTCGAAATAAATGGAGAAGTGTAGGGTAGTGCGTAGGGTTCTCCATAACATCCAATTTATCATGCCCGAACCCCACAAGAGGGCATGCTACTTTAGGCTAGGATGCGTGGCGGTGAACGATCATTTGCTCCGGGCCGGACTGAGGCTACCCTTTCATCCCTTCTTTAGGTTAGTACTTAGGTCCTATGGGTTAGCCCAAACCCAGTTCAATCTGAACTCGTGGTCCCAGATGGTAGGGACTTGGATACTGTGGCGTCAGGACCAGTATCGGGGTGGACATGCCTTTCAGCGTATTCCATTCCCTTTTCTTTCCCAAAGTTATCGTCGAGGGGGAGGAGAGTCGTACTACCTGGCTCCTTGAGGGTTACATTCTCCATTTCTGCATAGGGCACCTTCATTAGTTAAAGGCTGGAAAAGCTCCTGGTTCTAGGCCCCTAGCCAGTGGGACACCATGGAGAACGATCCCATGGCGCCTCTGACCATTCCTACCACCTATTTAACTTACAGTAGGTAGCTATGCCGATCTGGTTTTACTTAACCAATTTAGCTATGTTTTAATATTCCTGTTCTTTGCAGGCTCCCTCCTAAAGTGTGAAATACTCGAAGAGGAGTAGGACATCATCGGCCAGATATAGCAGACACCTCTGCCGGAGAGGAGTTGTAAAGAGGTCATCGACAAGAACCATCACTTCGTTCTACACGGACTGATGACGAATCAAGGTAAAACTATTGACTCAGTTATTCTTTGTTGTTTTTCCTTGTGAACTTATTTTCTTCTTTCTTTTGCAGAGGACTTCGAGAATAAAAGGCCACTGAAGCCCGATCTCGCCACCATCCGCCGAAGCGTGGCGAATGCCAAGACACTAAAAATTAGCTTGACCGCTTACAAGAAGCAGTCAGAGCATCTCATTGCTCTTAGCAGGGCTGGTCAGTAGCCTACTGAGGAGAACGTGGTAGAGGAAGGAGCCTCCCTCATTCCGAGGAGGAAGAAGCCGGCGGGTCCGTCCCGGGCCTCCACTTCTTCCCAAAGCGCCTTCTCCTCCCGCTGATGCCGACGTTATTGTGGCAGCTCAGCCCGTATCCTAGGCCATTGTGCCCATAACCACGTACTTTTCAAGGGAACAACCAAAGAAAAGGTTGAAAAGGCTTGCCAATGCTCCAACCAGAAGTAAGGTCACCAATTTCCTAGAGAGTAAAGAAGAGGACTTCCTCAAGGCAGTTTTGGAGATGCTGCCCCCAGAAATGACTTTTGTTGCTCGGATCCATAGTAAGTTCTAGACCGAAGACTGGGCCAACCATGCGCCTCATGCGAGATCGAATACCTGATGACTGCCAATAAGGCATGCGTTATGAGGGCACTAAGCATAGACGCCTTGGCAAAAGATTTAGTTCGAGGCCTTCGCAAGAAAAATGATGAATTGGAGGAGAAGCTAAAGGCATCAGGATCCTGGGAGGCCGAGGTGGCCAAGGCCAAGAAGGAGATTGAGGAAATGGAGGGAAAGTGGGTAACAGTCGCTTCGAAGTTAGACGCTTTCAAGATCCAAGTCAACCGGCTGAAGAACGAGCTCCATGAGTCTGTCTCTCAGGTGGCGGTTCTGACAAAAAGGGTTGACGATGCTAATGAGCATTAAAGGATAGCTTCAGAGGCCTTGGCTGAGGCGAATAGGGAGAAGGGCGAGCTGAAGAAGCTTACTGAGGCCCAAACTGAAGAGATTGACTCCCTTAAGGCCGAAGTGAAAACAGTCGGTGAGGCTGCGGTGCAGAACTATAAGGATAACTTCTACACCACTCCGGAGTACAATGACTTTGGTAATTATTAGGCCTCTTGGGTTGTGAACGAAGTGATGTCTCGACTTCGTGAGAGGCATCCCGAGCTGAACATTGGGTTTCTAGAGGAAGAGTTTGGGGACCCTACCGGGGGAATGGCTAGTGGCAGATGAAGAGGAGGAAGAAGATGAAGAAGCTCCCCAAGGGGAAAGAAGCAGAGGCTGAAGTGATAGTTCATGTAGATTAAGCTCTTTTGTAATTTTCATTATTTTCTCTTGTAATGGCCTTTTCCTACAATTCTAATAGAGGATACTTTCCTCCAAGTGTTGTTGCTTCAGTTGCTTTATTTTTGTTGCACAAGTAATTACGTCTTCAAACATTACTTGGGTTGAGTAACAAAATAGGAAGTAATACCACATCGATTTTGCTCAACCACTTGATAAAATGGAACAAGTAATATAGCGTCGGCGTTGTTCAACCACTTAATAAAATGGAACAAGTAATATAGCATCGGCGTTGTCCAACCATTCCATAATTTTCTTGGAGGTGACTCCTTGGGGGGAGCTTGCACCTCAACAAGGTTGTTTTTAAGCTCGTGCGCTTCTGCTTTATCAGAGGTGACACCTGCACCGGCTCTATTTACACAGATTTTCTTGGAGGTAACTCCTTGGGGGGAGCTTGCACCTCAATAAGGTTGTTTTTAAGCTCGTGCACTTTTGTTTTATCAGAGGTAGCACCCGTACCACCTCTGTTTACACAGATTTTCTTGGAGGTGACTCCTTAGGGAGAGCTTACACCTCAGCAAGGTTATTTTTAAGCTCGTGCACTTCTACTTTATCAGAGGTGGCACCCGCACCGCCTCTGTTTACACAGATTTTTTTGGAAGTGACTCATTGGGAGAGCTTGCACCTCAACAAGGTTTTTTTTAAGCTCACGCGCTTCTGCTTTATCAGAGGTAGCACATGCACCGGCTCTGTTTACACATAATTTCTTGGAAGTGACTCCTTGGGGGGGAGCTTGCACCTCAGCAAGGTTGTTTTTAAGCTCGTCGATGCTAGAACAAAGTGGGGCAAAAATTACTTCATTTATTTGATTTGCAGTATTTACAAAGTTACAGGCTTCCTACTGGTAGTACTTCCTTAGGTGTTTAATATTCCAAGGGTAAGGCATTTTCTTCCCTCCTAAGTCTTCCATAGTATAAGTACCGGGTCAGATTTCCTGAACTATCTTGTAGGGACCTTCCCAATTCAGTCCTAAAATCCCTGTGCCAGGGTCATTGGTTGAGGGGAAAACCTTGCGAAGCACCAAATTGACGATGCGAAACATCCTCTTCTTCACTTTGGCATTGTAATAACGTATCATCTTATGTTGGTAGGAAACGAGCCTGGCATGAGAACCATTTCTCTTTTCTTCAAGAAAATCCAGCTCAAACTTCCTCAGTTCATCGTTTTTCACTTCGTTGAAGTGTATGCGGCGGAGAGAAGGAATACCAACCTCTACAGGGCTCATGGTCTCAGCTCCGTAAGTTATGGAAAACAGAGTTTCCCTAGTGGCTGTTTTGCAAGTAGTTCTGATGGCCCAGAGGACTTGGGGGAGCTCGTCCACCCAAGCTCCTTTGGAGGCATCCGCTTTCATTTGAGGGTGAGTTTTATGGTCTTATTGACTACTTCAACTTGATAGTTCGCCTGGGGATGATGGGGAGAAGAGAAATGCTTTCTGATTCCTAGCTCGTCATATAAGTCCTGGATCTTCCTATTGTTGAACTGTTTGCCATTGTCTGAAACCAGGGAGTGGAGTATGCCAAATCGACTTATGATGTTTTTCCACAGGAGCTTGGAAGTGTTTGCTTCAGTAATCTTGGATGGAGGCTCCGCTTCCACCCACTTTGTAAAGTAATCGATTGCAACTATGGTGAAGCGAGCGTTTGCTCTTCCCTTGGGCAGAGGGCCAATGAAATCCACGCCTCATTTGGCGAATGGCCAGGGGCTGGTTACAACAGTAAGCTCTTGAGAGGGTTGCCTTTTCACATTGGAGAAGCGTTGGCACTTGTCACATTTCCGCACAAACTCAATTGCGTTCTTTTTCAGGGTCGGCTCATAATATACTTATCGGAGTATTTTGTGTGCTAGAGCTGGTCCTCCAGAGTGATTCTGACAAACGCCTTCATGAACTTCTCTTAGGATATAATTCATCTCTTTGCCCTCTGTGCATCTGAGGGAGAAGGAAGAGAAACCTCGCTTATACAGAATGACATCCTGTAGGACGAAGTGAGCAGCCCTTCTTCAAAGCCTTTGCACTTCGGCTTCATCTTTCGGCAACACTTGCTCCTTCAAGTAAGCCAAGATAGGTAGCATCCATGGTGGTGTGCTTTCAATCCACATCAGCTCTTCACCTTTTTTTATGGAGGGTTAAGCTAGGTGTTCAATTGGTACCACCTTGAACAGTTTTGAGTCTTTGCTACTGGCCAGTTTTAACAGTGCATCCGCGTGGAAATTGTCTTAGCGTGGCACTTGGATTAATTCAAATTTTTCAAAGTTGGGCAGGAAGTCCATTACCAGTTTTAGATAGGCTGCCATGTGTTTATCCCTGGCCACAAAGTTGCCGTTTACTTGATTCACCACCAGCTATGAATCGCTACTAATTATGACTCTCTTCACTTGCAGTTCTTTTGCTAGCCGAAGTTCCTCCAGAAGGGCTTCATATTTAGCCATATTATCCGATGCCTTGAACCTAAACCTAACGACGCAATTCAACTTATGCCCATCTGGGCTTTCTAGCACAACACCGAGCTCATTTCTACCGAAGAGCCGTCGACAAAGAGATTCCAGGTGGGGGGTTCAACTGGCTCCATATTTACCTCGATTTCTAGGGTCATAGTAAATTTAGCCACAAAATTAGCCAGGGCTTGACCCTTGATTGCAGTCTAGGACGCGTACATTATGTCAAATTCGTCGAGCTCAATGGCCCACTTCAGTAGCCTTCCTTAAGCGTCTGGCTTCTGCAGGATTTGCCTTAGCGGGAAATTCATTAACACGTGAATACTGTGGGCCTGGAAATAGGCTTCAATTTTCGAGACGTAGTGATCAATGCGAGACCCAATTTCTCCATGTCTAGGTATCGCGCCTCGGTGGGTAGTAAAGCTTTACTCACATAGTATACGGGCAACTAGTGCGTCTCTTCTTCTCGCACAAGCATAGAACCGATTAAGTTCTCAGCCACTGCCAAGTATAGCAGCAGGGGTTCTCCTTCTTTGGGTTTCCTGAGGAAGGTGTCCGACCCAAGTAGTTTTTCAGCTCTTGGAACGCTCTACACATTCAGGGGTCCATTGAAATTTTTTACCTCCCTTGAGGATTTTGAAGAAGGGCAGACACTTTTCAGTGGCCCTTGAGATGAAGTGATTGAGTGTGGATACCCAGCCCGTAAGTCGTTGCACCTCTTTGGGCTTTTGCGGCGATCTCATTTCGATCAAAGCTTTGATTTTCTCTGGGTTGGCCTCAATTCCCTTCTGATTCACAATGTAACCCAAGAATTTGTCCGAGGCTACACCGAATGCACATTTAAGGAGATTCAGCCTTATCCGCTATCTTCTTAGCGTTTGAAAAGTTTCATCCAAGTGCTTGATGTGTTCATCAGCCCGGAGACTTTTAACTAACATGTTATCAAAATAAACTTCCATAGATTTGTCGAGCTGATCAACAAACATTTTGTTGACTAACCTTTGATAGGTGGCCCTAGCATTTTTCAAGCCAAAAGGCATCACCTTGTAGCAGTAAAGCCCCTATCAGTAATGAAGGATGTGCTTTCCTCGTCTCTTGGGAACATGGAGATTTGATTGTAGCCGAAAAAGGCGTCCATGAAGCTAGTAGTTCGTGCCCAGAGGTTGAATCCACTAATTGGTCGATTCGTGGAAGTGGAAAGCTATCCTTTGGACATACCTGGTTTAGGTTGGAGAAGTCAATACAAACCCTCCATTTGCCATTATGCTTCTTCACAAGAACAGGATTGGAAATCTACTTCGGATAGTTGGCTTCACGGATGAAGCCATTGGTGACGAGCTTTTCTACTTCTTCTTTCAAGACCTCATACCTTTTAGCATTCAAAGCTCTTCTTTTCTGCCTATGTGGGGTGCAGTTCGATTCAATTTGCAAATGGTGGCAGCTGATTCTGGGGTCTATCCCAACGATGTCTTCGTGCCTCCATGCAAAAACGTCTGCGTTTTTTCTGTAGGAAGTCTTTCAGTTTTTCCTTTGCCTCTTCTCCTAATTCTTTTCTAACCTGCAGAACCTTGACGTATCACATGGGTCTACTGGGAATGTTTCCAGTTCCTCCATTGAGGCAGTCTGGGATTCGGGTTCGATTATCTTGGGATCCAATTCTTCCAAGGAAAATTCATGCCTGGCCTCCACTATAACAGTATTTGCCATCGGAGGTGGCCCTTCTTCAGGGGCCTCTGACATTTTACCATCCAATACCATGTTGACTCGCGGTTTTGCCTTCCTTAGAGAATTTAGGTAGCATTCCCTAGAGCCCATCTGATCACCCGAATAGTGGCGATTCCTATTTTCGTTGGGAATTTCATGCAGATGTGATGGATAGAAGTGATTGCCCATAATTCTTTCAGGGCTGGTCTTTCCCCGTGATAGGTAGATCGTTGATCAACAACTAAAAATTCTATGAAGTGGTGTACCAATTGGGGCAGAGCCCCTATTTCAACAGCCAAAGAAATTTTACCTCTTAAGGATGATGCTGTCCCTGGTGAAGCTGTAGAGGGGCGAAGTCATTAGCGTTAGCGCATGACCTACTGCCATCTTATCAAAGGTAGAGCCGAACAAGATGTTTACTGAGTTGCCATTATCCACTAGCATTCGTTTCGGTCCATTGCGGGCTACCACAACTCTAACTACCAAGGCATCGTAGTGTGGGAAGTGCACACCTGCTGCATCTTCCTGGGTGAATTTGATAGGCTTCAGAATTCTGCCCTCTGAAGATTGGCTTACTATATAACTTGCCATGGGCTGACTCTTCGCCTCTCTGGTATAGTTCTTCTGAGCATTTTTTTGATTCACCTCCTACGTGAGGTCCTCCAATAATAGTATCAATTTCTCGAATGGCTGCTGCTCGTCGGGGATAGCTGAATCCCTTCTAGGATGTTGCCCCGCTTCGGGGCCTTTCCCTATCATTATTTCTGTCATTGCATGACGAGTGTTGCCTCGTTTCCTCCCTTCGTGGAGAAGCGCATCTCAGAGAGTTATTCTGGTGACGACTTTATCTTGCATCGTGACCATGCATCTCGACAATCGTTTGTGTCATGGCCGTAGTAGCGATGGAACGTGCAATAAGGCCGAAGATCCTCCTGGGGCCTATTTCTAGGCGCTCCGCCTCGTGCTCTATTTCTAAAGGTTGAGGGTCATCTAGTGTTCCTTGTTATATTAATGGCACTGGGGCCAGCATTCTCATAGGCTAAGGTAGGCACTGTGTTCAGCGTGGCAGTCGTTAGCGCTTACCCCGAGGTGGGAGCAATAGCATGCCCGACTTGAGTCTATTGCTGGCTCACTATCTGGGACGGTGGGTCCTTTACCAATTTTCCTCTGAGGTGGTGGAAGCTCCTGGGGGGCTCTATTCTATCTCAATCATTTTCTCATTGACAATTTCAACTTTCATCATCTCCACAAATTCGTCATACGTTGAAGGGTTTTTGCTTCGGACATTCCTCCAAAACAAAGTGTTCATGTTCAAGCCTCCTTTCAGAGCTAAAAAGGCCTCCTCATCCGTCACTTGTTCGCAGTAAGTAATCTTATCAGTGAAATATGTGAGGTAGCTCTTTAGAGTTTCCCCTACTGCTCGCCTTATGTCTTGCAGGCGCTGTATTGGCGCCTCTCCCTCCTTCCTCGAAAAATACTGGTTCAGAAACACCTTCTTCAGGTCTGGCCAACTTCTTATGCTAAGAGGTGCTAATCTGCTGTACCACACCTCAGCAGCACCGCCAAGAGTTAGGTGAAAAGCCCTATACTTCAAGGCTGGGGAGGTGCCTCTTAGGCTCATCTGGATTTTGTATTTGTTGAGGTGCTTCTTCGGGTCGCCCTTTCCTTTATACTTAGGGGTTTTTGGAGGGACAAAGTTATGGGGCATCAGAAAGGTGCGGAGTTCCCTAGGGAGGTTATCATCATCATCGTCTAGCTCGAATGACCTACATGGTTCGTCAGAGAGGTTTCCATTCGCTGTGGGGTGAGAAGGATGTTGAGAAGCCTCACCTCTGTCTTCCCAATCTACCGCGTTTCGCCTTTCCCACCTATTTCTAGGCGGAGAGGATTGTGTTTGGTCTTGCATATGCTCATGATGGCAAGCCATTTGATGTGTGGGTTGGTTTCTATTTTTAGGTTCCTGCCTAATCCTATCAAAGACGCTGGTAGACCTCTGGGGTCGCTCTTCATATTTCGGAGGGAAGTAGTCTTCTCTTACCGGGGCATTGGGAGCGGGCGTGTAGTTGAAAGTGTCCATTCCCATTCCTCTTTCAATGGGGGCTTCGCCCTGGGGACTAAATTGAGTCATCCTGCTTGATTCTGCTTCAGTTCGTCTATGAGCTGATTGCTGAGGATTTTGTGGGGCTTGAAAACCACCTTGATTCTGTACATGTATGAGGAGCTCTTGCATGGCGGCGTTTTGAGCCGTGATGTTCCTAATATTTGCAGTCATAGTGGCCACTTCAACAGTTAGCTGGGCATTCGATTGTCCCTGTGACGCCAGTGGTGGGTCGCTGATGTGTCACATCTCAAGAAATCTCTTCTTCAGAGATCTCCCTTATCCTCCTTGGGTTCACATCCTCGCCGCTAGAGTTCATAGCCCGAAGTGGCAAATGTTCCTTTCGAGCTGAGCTTGGTGCACAGCTGGTCCTTTTTCAAGAACCAGACCTTTTTTCAAGGGAGGATATCAACCGAATATTCGAACAAGCTTTTGGTGGGGAGACTCGTGGTTTAAGCAAGTTTCCAGTAGACAGCGGCAATTTGTTGACCTCGAAAAATGGTTCCAACGTGGCCAATAGAAAAAAGTCTTCAAGTCAGCTCTTCCATGTACGCGCAGCACAACGTCAATCACCCGTGGCCTTTCCCGGATGGGTTGGGAGCGGCCGCGAGCACTCCAAAGGTCAAGTCAGTTTATGTTTAACTGAAAAAGTAGTTCATCGACGGTAGAACACTCGCCGGGAAAATGGTTGAGAGAGAGATATGTAGTGATTAGGGTGCTAATGTGTAGGGAAGAGAGATATTACTCTAATTTGTTATGCCTGTTGGAGAGAGTGGGATCCGAATTCTTCTTCAGGCATAAGTAGGGTGTATTTATACTAAGGATGAGAAGAGGAGAGCTGTCGAATGAGGAGACACGCGTCATGAGATCCTCAGGGCTCGTCCCATCCTAGGTATCAATCTGTCTTTCCATAGGTTGGCTGATATTGAATGTTTCTGACAAAGGTAGCTGAATTTGACTGTTTGGGTCTTGCCACACGTCCCATCAGTCAGGGATTTGACTTTGGGAAGAATTTTGTATCAGAGATCTACGTTGGGACGAGGTGAGGCAGGAGTGGAGTTGTAAAAGTGGAGTACGGGGCTTCGCATCCGCGATGTATCGCGGATGAGTTCGGTTCCTTTGCTAGAATCTGTCCAGTTTGTCCCATGTAATCGCTTCGGATAGTGTAGTCACCTCGTCTCATGCGTAATCGCCTCGACTGCCACGTGGCGCGATGCGAACCACCCCCGCAACACGCAGCAGGTGAGGTGACGGGTCTGTCTCAAGCCCGTAACAGTTTTAATGTTGAGATACAGACATTAGGAAGGATTAGGCACAGACAAATTGTTAGCTTACTGGGGTTTTGTCCAATCATGAAACAAATCTTTTAGTTTATGAGTACATGCTTAATGGGAGCTTGGGGGAAGTGCTTCATCACGACTGTTCACCTTTGATTGTTCATCGTGATGTTAAATCCAGTGTTCTAAATAGCGTAAAGC
>CAIGRO010228420.1:0-26267 GCA_903798355.1 Fraxinus baroniana | reverse complement strand
TAAAGACACGATTTATAATTAGCATTTAAATAAATGAATGTTTTGCTTATTTAGAGAAAAATGAGTTTATTTCCGCACCTTAAGTACATAAAAAATCGTTTTGGTGACGCCTCAAGATGCATGAAATTTTGGGGCGTTACATGTGCTCCCAGTGATTGTTGAAACCGTAGACATGAATAGAACACCTTAGTTTGCTGACACTCGAATGGAAGATGAAATAATGGAAGAACAATGATTGGAGAGGAGAGGCTCACGGTTTCAATTCAATGGGGGCTAAGGCTTGTTTGGAAATTATACTTTAAATGAGTTGGCATTTGATTTTTTAGTTTGGGGAGAGTTAACAGCCACTTATGCATTCCATCATCCACGTAGGCACAAATTATAAACGGAAGTTAGTGGGTGTGTAATGGAGTGCAAATGTAAAAAGTCGAGTGAGTAATGAGGTGCAATTTGAAGTTCAATGAGTAAATCAACATTATACAAAGTTCAGTGTGTATTCAAACATTTAAATCATTTATTTAGTATTAGTCAATTATGCGATAAAAGCTATCATATTATATTATATTCTTCCAAATACCTTATTAAGGATGCTACATTGAAAGAAGTGATGTTTATAGGAAGTTGAAGTAAAAATGCTTTATCAAAGGATTTCCAAATTTAAAATTTGAGAAAGTATTTGTGATACTTGTCAATTTAGGAAACAAGTAAAAAATTCTTTTAAACCTAAATTACACTCTTCAACTACAAAACTTCTACAACTTCTTCACATGAATCTTTTTGTACCATCTATGTAATGCCTCGAGTTCTAGGGATTCGTGACATTACTAAGATCTTAAATTTGCAAAATTCTACCTAGATTGTTCATATAAACGTGAAAATGCTCACAATTACAACAGTTTAATATTTAATCTCATGATATCAAATATTCGATAGAAACTATAAGTCTTAACTGAATAACAACTTATGTAACTACTAACTTTAATACAATATGACGACAAACATAGCTTAAACGTTAAGTATAATTTGTTGCAAAATAAATTTTCATAAGTAAAACATAATTAACATAGGCTAGACTAAGTGAGAATACTTAATTACATGACCAACTTAGAGCACATAAATTAGAGAAAACTTGTACCAACACGAATTTCTTTCTTACAAGAATTTGGGGAAAAACTATTGCTTTTAAAATATGAAAATTTTCGATCGCTACAACCCTCTCCCTTAAAATAATCTCGCCCACGAAATTTGGCTTACAAGGTCATAAATATTTGTCCTTTTCCTTAATCTCTTCTTCTCTATCCCAAGTTGCCTCTTCTATCGTATGATTACCCCACTAGATCCTTACAGATGGCATTACTCTATTTCTCACAAAGTGGACCTTTCTTTCTAATATCTAGGTTTATGATTCCTCGTACGTTAGATCTCTCTATAAATCAACCGAATGACCCTTGATCACATGACTCTGATCATGAAGATATTTTCTCAACATAGAGATGTGAAATATGTCCTGCACAGTTGATAATTCTAGTGGCAATGCCAAGCGATATGCCACATTTCCAACTCTTTATAGAATCTCAAATGAACCAATAAATCTTGATCTCAACTTTCCTTTCTTTCTGAATCATAGTATACCCTTCATTGGTCCACCTTTAAAAAAACCTTATCCCAGACCACAAACGCCAATTCTTTCCTTCTTTTGTCGACGTAACTTTTCTGATGGTACTGAGTTGTCTTAATTCTCATTCTAATCTTTTCAATAGCCTCAACTATCTTCCCATCGAGTTTAGGACCTAGCATTTTCCTTTCACCCACTTCATCCTAGGATACCAATGAACAACATAGCTAACCATATAAAGCCTTGTACGATGCCATCCTAATAGTAGCTTGAAAACTGTTATTGTATGCGAATTCTACTAACGGAAAGTAAATTCCCAATTTCCACCCCAATCTAATATACAAGCTCTCATCATATGCTCTAAAACTTGGATGGTTTGTTCTGATCGCACATAGTCTAGGTACCAATAGTACTAAAAGATCATTGTTCATACACTCTTCCAAAATTCATTTTGATTGGAAGAAAGTGAACGAACTTTGTCAATCGATCCACTATAACCATTCACTAACCTAGGGAGCCCCCTACAAAGTCCATTGCTATTTTCTCCCACCTCCATTCCGGTATATCTATTGGATTCAATAGCCCTGATGGTCTCTGATGCTAAGCTTTAACCTGCTGACAAACAAGACAATTCGATAAAAAATGAGCTATTCTTCCTTTCATATTCCTTTACCAAAATGAACTACGCAGATCTCGATACATTTTGGTCCTACTTGGGTATGCTGCATAAGGAGCGGAGTGAGCTTCTATTATAATCTCAATCCAAAGTCCTTCATCTTTAAGTACACAGAGTTGACCTCTATACATTAATGCCTTATCCTCGATTATCTCAAAATCTTTCCATTTCTGTGTTCCGACTGTAGCCCTCATCTTCTCCAAGAATGGGTCATCTTTCTGGGCCTCTATTATCTTGTCCATGAGTGTAGGCTTTAGTGTTAATGCTGCCCAACTTCGCTGTTGTTTGAGTTGGTGGCATTAGCACCTCAATTTTCAGATTTTCAAAATCCTTAATTCATTGCTTTTGTTTTATTCTCAAAACTGATAATTCACCCACCTTCTTCCTACTTAGTGCGTTAGCGACTATATTAGCCTTGCTAGGATGGTAATAGATAATGTAGTCGTAGTCCGTCACTAGCTCTAGACATCGTCTTTTTCTCATATTTAATTCCTTTCGAGTGAAGAAGTTAAGACCCTATTGGTCGATGTAAATTTCTTGCTTACTCCCATAAAAGTAGTGATGCCAAATTTTAAGAGCATGAACTATACTACAAGTTCCAAATCGTGCATTCAATGGTTTTGTTCATATTGTTTCAACTACCTCGATGCATACTCTATCAGCTTCCTATTGGAATTCTATCAACACACCTCCAGTATATATCCAACACTAGAGTAGAAACTAGTTTATGCTTTAACTCCTAAAAGCTTTTCTCACACTTTTCAGACCACGTAAACTCAACTCTCTTCTGAGTCAAATGTGCCAAAGGCCCTCTCAAATTTTAGAGAAACCTTCTATGAATTGCTGATAGTAGTCGGCTAAACCTAGAAAGTTTCTCACATCTCCAACATTAGAAAATGTCAGCCAATTATTCACAACATCGACCTTGGTTGGGTCCACTTCAATTTCATGGACAGTCAATACAAGACATATGAATCCCACTGTCTAGCCAAGATTCATACTCTTTAGAATTTTGTATAAAGGTTTTCCTCAGGTAAAGTCTCTAACACTATCCTCAAATATCTTCGTGCTCTAAGAATTCGTAGAATATTCCACTATATCATCGATAAACACATTAACAAACCGATCTAGATGATGTTGAAATACTTTCATCAAGTCTATAAATACTGCATGGGCATTTGTTAAGCTGGAGGGCATATTATAAACTCATAGTGCCCATAGCGAGTTCTAGACACCATCTTGGCATATCTTTCAATTTAATCTTCAACCAAAGGTAGCTTGACCTCAAGTCAGTCTTTGAAAATACAACAGATTCCTTCAACTGATAAAATAATCTTCAATCCTCGGGAGTGGATACTTATTTCAAATCGTCAATTATTCAACTCTTTATAATTTATGTGCATCCTTAACGACCTATCCTTTTTGTAAAAAACAGTACCGAGCTCCCCATGGGGATTTGGCCTTATAAAAACCTTACTACACAATTCCTGCGACTGTATCTTCAACTCTTGAAGCTCCTTAGAAGCTATTATAATGTTCTTTAAACATAGGTGCAGCTCCCGGGGATCAATTCAATTGTAAACTACCTACCTATCAGGCGGGTGCCTAGCAGGTCATTGAAAAATACATCGAGATACTTTTGTAATATTGGTATGCTATCCATAGTTGTTTCATTTTCTAACATGCTAGTAAGTTTAAAAAGATATCCATGGCAAGATTCTTTAGCAAGTTCTCCGCTTGTATAGTTGAAATGATGTGAGAAAGTACTTTAATCTTCGACTCATAAAACCTCCTCCATTCTTAATCTCTAAAAGTCACAAACCACCTCTAAGAGTTTTTATCAATTTTAGAGTAATAGACTTAATAACCGTAATGCTAAGGGCCTGCTCAAGTACTTTGATCAAAGTCCTTTATAGTACATCAAACCGCATAAAAATTCTAAACACTACCATTGTTTTTAATAAAATCACGTTTAGCCTATCATGTGTCCACTAGATGTAGAACAAAACTTCTCAAAGTTTTTCATACTGCATAAGCTTCGTTGATAATTTCTTAAGCGCCAATAACACATATTCCTACGAGGGATAAGGGTCTTCTAATATTCTTCTTCTTTAAAGATCATTAACCTTTAATTCCTCCCAAAAATTCCTTATATAAGCCTAAAGCTAAGTGAAGCTAGACTTCCTCAATTTAAAGAAACTTTAAGTTGCTCATATCAAGTTCTAAATGCACTCTTAGAGAATAACATTACTTTATATGAGTTTGTGTTAAGCCAATCACATAATCGATTTTCGAAAATACCTTCGCGCCTTTCAAATGATCGAATATGTCTTCTATCCTTGGAAGAGGCTGCTTATTCTTGATAGTCAGATGGTTCAAGCCCATATAGTGAATAAACATCCTTATTTACCCTTCATTATTTCTTGTTAAAAATAAAGATAGTCCCTATATTTAATGTGCACGAACTTTTTCTTAACAATATAGTTTCAAATTTACTTCTAAGAACTCTTAACACCCTAAACGATCATTCTAAATTCTAAAATTTAGTGGGCAAACTCATAATATAATACCCTAAAATATATTAAAATTTCGTGTACTAAATCATCGAATAAGGCCTTCAAATAAATTCCTTATGTGAACAAAATAGTTTCACTGGTATTCATCTTTTGCTAAAACACACTTAACTCCACGGTCATCCAATCAACGTGATTACAAATCTCAAAGGTAGAATGTTCATCAAACTATCCATCCAAATTGGTTTCACCCTAAAACTCAAAACATGTATCCCAGGATTACTGTTCAATGTCATACCTATGTACTGGAATTCATTAAATAGTTACATTGCTTTACTTTACGGACAGTAATCAGATCATTTGATCTCAAATAAATCAATTTTGAGTCTCCAAAATCTCTGAAGTATGTCCATACTTCATCACTTCCTCCATCACATCGTATCTGCTAAATTAACAAAATAAAATCTTCAACGACCTAGCTCAACATTACCTCTTCCAACATATTGTCCCAATGAAAAGGTATGGATCTCATAAAATTTTCATACTTAACCTCTAGATGGTGGATCTCATTTAGTCTCAATATCGCCATAGAAAATCGGTTGACCTTGCTTGTGGAAGGTCTCTACTAAATGCTAATTAGAGTGTGCATTTGATGTCTGATACACCGTACATCAAATCTATTATAGGCTGTATGGATATGCCCTAAATGTTGGACTATATTTTAGTCAGGTATGCAATGAAGTGTTCATAGATATGTCTCGTTGCTACCAAAATGCCTATATATCTTTGGTATGGTTCCATGTCTGCAATATCATTTTTCAAAATCCAGACGGTTTACTGATATATTTTTCTGAATCATAAATTTGGTGTATGACCTAAACTATTAATAATGTTGGTCTCTCATAAACATTTCTAGGTACAAAAATCCACACTACGTGCCCAAACACATACTTTTAACATAACATGAAATATTTCAAGACTTATATCAGATACAATCACAACTTCAAAAAATAATCGATATAGCATCTGAAATATAAAAGAAATTAATCCAAATTTTCATTTTATCTCACAGTTGGTGGGGTACGAGATCAAAAAAGTGATGACTCATAATTTAGTATAAATTTTGATTCAACATAAAAGTTTTGAAAACTTGAAACAAAAATATTTTAACGTAAATCTGCAAAAAAAAAAAAAAAATAAAAATAATAAAAAAAAAAAAAAAAGATAAAAAATAAAAAAAAAAAAAAAAAAAAAAAAAACAAAAAAAAAAAAAAAAAAAAAAAAAAAAAAGTAAAACTACACTCTGATACCAAACTGTAACACCCTAAGCTATAGAGATGGCAACGGGGCGGGGCACGGGCTTCACCCGCTTTAGACGGGTGCAAGGCACGAGCTTCCCATTTCCTGCCCTGTTCATTTTTTTTTTCAAAAAGTTCCAGTTAACTAATATTTTTTTAAATTTGTTGTTAATTTTTTTTTATTCTTCACAGGGTGGGTTCAGGATGGGGCACCCCTTCCCCGTCTTGCCCCATGACCTACGGCAGGACGGCAATCCTCGCCCCATCCCATCCCATCTTGCCCTGCCAACCCGTCGAGGCTGGACGGGAGGGATTTTTTTGCCATCACTATTGAGATCTAAGGACTCATGACATTACTAAGATTTTAAATTTTCTAAATTCTACCTAGACTGTTTATAAAAATGTGAAAATTAACTTGGACTAGAAGCATTAAGGCTATAGAGAATCCGTTACAAAACTAAAAAATTTCTTTCAGAAAATTTGGATTTTCAGCCAGTTATAGTCTTCTGAAAGAAATCCGTTCGACAACTAATTGAAATCCTAAATTTACAAAATTTAACTATAGGATAGGAGAATTACGTGTTAAGATTTCGCATGCAAATTCAATCGATAGTGGGTCAAAATTATTTTCAAAACTGGATCTATTTGTTCTAGGGTACATTATGATATCCCTTAGAAAAACGTCCAGAACTTGATTTTTACACAATCAAAATTCATGATTCCAAATCTGAGAGGTAGATAACTCGTATGGTAGCTTCTCCAGCTGGTTTTGGAACTCAATGAACTAAATAACTACAATAAAAATATCCTATCCACCATGAAACAAATTTCATCAAACAATTCTGTCTTCAAACTTTCAAGAAATAATAACTTAAAATACTTCAAAATTTAAACAATTATTTGAACAAAACATGACTTAAAAGATGGTTTTTGGAATTCACATCAAAGCACCGTCGCTCTCATCGACGTTGCCATTGATCTCCTTAACCTGAAATTATTGAGTATTTCATAGAAATTTCATAGAAATACTCAATAGACTCATGCACACGTTAAACCCGAACACATCATACTTTAAGCCTATATTCATGTCATTCAGACTTTTAATAAGCATATCGATGATGAGGCGACATACTAATTTGGTGCACTACTACACCACCAACTTCACATTTGTGGTGCACTATTATGCCACCAACTCATATTTAAACCCCATGAGGAGCCACTTATAATCACATCTATACGTACAAAAATATAACATGAATTGAAATAAAAAAAACAGTTTGAGTCTACCTCATTTGAAATATGTCTTAGGGTTTGAGCATCGTGTGTGTGGACTTCAAAAGCAACAATTCTAGAAATTTTCTCCAACGCCTCTTTATTTTCCTTTCATCTCTTCGTCTCAAATATATTTCTTGCTCCTTTTCTTTCACTTATAGTCGTAGCACATGCTTGTGTTTGGTTACGATAGAGTCCTAAATGGGTGAAATTCTTTCTTGATTTAAATGAATTTCAATTCAACTAGGAGTCCTAGAATTTGGAATTGAATCAATCACTAACCTCCCAAAATTTCTGGTAATTAGGACTCTATCATGTTTGAGGTCTCTTGAAAATGTGATTAAGGCTTATCAAAAATAAGATAAGCTAAAATCTCTAACTACTTCGTCTTGATCCTTATATATTCTAAATGGATTTTTTTTTCTTGATGCCATCCATGAAGTGATTTGAACTTCAATTAGAGCCCAGTGTTGAATATTTAATCTCTTGATATCGAATCTTTGATACAAGCTAGAAGTTTTAACTGAATAACGACTTATGTCTAACACAATTTAATGATTAAATACAACTTAAACCTTAAGTATAATTTGTCATAAAAAAAAATTTCATAAGTAAAACATAATTAACGTAGGCTAGACTAAGTGAGGATACTAATTACATTACCAACTTAAAGCACATAAGTTGGAGAAAACTTGTACCGACACAGATTTCTTCCTTACAAGAATTTGGGGAAAAAATCCCTTTTAAAATATGAAATTTTTCGATCGCTACAATCTAGAACCACTAGCTTAGGTGGTAAACATTATACTTTTGTCAATGTTGACGACTTTTCTAGATATACTTGGGTTAGGTTTTTGAACGCGAAGTGCCTTGAATGCTTTTAAACATTTTTTTTAAAAAAGGTTCAAAACGAAAAGATACAATTACAATTATTAGAAGTGATCATGGTGGAGAATTTAATAATATCACATTTGATCATTTTTGTAATGAAAATTGATATGAACATAATTATTCGGCTTCTAGAACTCCTCAACAAAATATTGTAGTAGAAATGAAGAATTGTACATTGCTTGTGGCTTGAACTATGCTTAATGAAAATAGCCTACCAAAATATTTTTGTGTCGAAGCCGTTAACACCGCTTGCTATTAATGGAGTTCTTGTTAGTCAAAAGAAAACAAAAACTCCCTATGAGCTTTGGAGAAATAGAGTTCCAAACATAGGTTATTTCAATTTTATTTTTTTTTTTTTGTTGCAAATGCTTCGTTTTGAACATAAAAGAAAATTTTGGAAAAATTGATTCAAATCCGATATTGGAATCTTTCTAGGATATTCATTGACAAGCAAAGCTTAAGAATTTTTAACAAAAGGACTCTAGTCATTGAAGAATCTATACATATTACCTTTGATGAATCTGATTCTTGATCAAGAGAAAAGTATTGCTCACGATGTAGGATTGGAAATTCAATTCGAGTAAATGAATATCCAAGATCAAGACAAGGATGATCCTAAAAATTTTGGAGACAATCACGAGGAAGAAGTAAATAATCAACAAGATGGGGTGAAACCTACCGAAAGTGATCCATCTCTACTTACGGAATTGAGATTTGTTTATTCTCACCCAAAGGAACTTATAGGTGATTTATCTAAAAGTATTTCTACTATAGCTTTTGCTAGAAATCAATTCAATAGTTGTGCATTTATTTCATAAATTGAACAAAGAAATTTTAAAGAAGCTGAGTTTGATGAATTTTGGATTCTAGTTATACAAGAAGAAATCAATTTGAAAAAAATCATGTTTCGGATTTAGTCGGTAGACCAAATGATCAAACCGTCATTGGCAAAAAAAAATGGATTTTGAAAAATAAATGTGATGAGAATGAGATGATTGTGCGTAACAAAATTAGATTAGTGGCTCAATGTTACAATCAAGAAAAATATATTGATTTTGAGGAAACTTTTGCACCGGTTGCCATGTTAGAATCCATTCACATGCTTCTTACATTTACTTGCCATAAAGAATTCACTCTCTATCAAATGAATGTGAAGAGTGTATTTCTAAATTGCTTTATACAACAAGAATCTTTGTAGAGCAACCCTCGATTTGAAAGATCACAAGTATTCGGATCACGTTTTTAAATTTAGAAAAACTCTTTATAGTTTAAAACAGGCTCCTAAAGCTTGGTATGAAATGTTCAACAAATTTATACTTTCAAATGGCTTTTCAATGGGTAAAACAGATACTACTCTTTTTGGTCAAAACTCAAAAATAATTATATGATTTTTGTTCAAATTTATATTGACGATATTATATTTAGTGCAACTAATATTTGTCTTTGTGAAGAATCTTCAAAGTGCATGAATAAAAAAATTGAAATGAGTATGATGAGAGAACTTAAATTCTTCCCTGGACTTCAAATTAAGCTAACTAATGATGGAATATTCATTAGGCAAAACAAATATAAATTAGACATGCTCAAAAGGTTCGAAATAGAGGAATTATAGCAGATGGACACTTCGATGAGCTCATCCATAAAATTAGACAAAGAAAATTAAGGTACTTACGTTGGCATAACAAAATATCGAGGTATAATAGGATCACTTCTTTATTTAACCACAAGTAGACCCCCATATTATTTTTAGTGTGTCTCAAGAACTTAGTGGCACTAAAACATCACATCTATGGTATCCTAATGGCATCCAAAAAGGGGATATTGTATTAGAATTTGTGAATACATAAAATCAATTGGTCGACATTCTCACTAAACCTCTAATACTTTATCAAGTTTCATATATTCAAATAGGCTTGATAATTATGGATGAATTTGAAGATATGGCTAAATTGAATTTATACTAACTTGTATGATTGATTCTTTGTCCACCATTTGTTGAAATTTATACATATTTTACCCAAATAATTAAGCTTATGTAATTTCATCACTCATGCTTTGATTAGTATTTGACTATACATGTGATAATTATCCTTTTGCTTAAAGTTGCATATATTTGGCATCTTGTGCTTAATTGAGGGAGAATATTATTATTTCCTATGGTTGATTTAAAGTTTTGATCTTATATGCTATGCATACTCTTGCCCTCATATGTACACCTTCTTGCTCATACCAAAAGGCGAAAATTGAGTAAGCTAGATTTAAAAAGTATTTAAAAGGGGGAAGGTGAGTAAGATTATATGATTTGAATGATTAAATGATATGCTTTGAATCATCTACTACTTGATATGGTTTAAATGGATGACCATTAGTTTGTAAAAGATGGGGGAATAAATATGGACTAGGCGTTAAATTTGAGACTTTTGTTCCTTATCAATTGTTGATATTACTTTGCAAATGATCTTTTTTTTTGTCATAATCAAATTGGGGGAATCGTTGACCTATGGTTGATTATAACCTTAATTTTTTTTTTATTATAACAAACAAATAAATCTTGTTTTCTAACAATTGAATTTGAATGATACTCTTCAAAGAATTCAATAATAAAATCGATCGATCATTGTCAAAAGATCAATATCAAGACGATCAAATCGGACTCACAATAAAAGTCAAGATCGAATTCATCAAGTTATCCAAACATACAAGACAAGAGCTTAAGCTACAAATGTCAAAGAAAGATTATGATCAAGAGTTTAAGAGCCAAATGTCAAATAAATATCAATATGAGAGCCAAGAGCCAAGTTTCAAAGAAACGTCAAAAACTAGGATTTTCTTATATCAGATGTAAATGTACTGAAAAAAATAAATAAATAAATAAATAAAATTGAGCACTAATAGCTATTTTTATTATCACTTGCATAAAGAATTTTAATTAAAAGTAAAATTGATTTTCAAAATTATGTTTGAACTTATATTGTATTTTTAAAACATCATTCGCCTTGAAAACTAGTTAAAAATCCCTTCAAAAAGTTTACATTTTGTCAAAATATTCAATTCGGATCAAATGGGGTCAAAAACGGGAAAATCAACCAAAATGATCGGGAATCCAGTCTGAGCATACGCACGTCCGGTTGATGCAGCGGTCAATTTTTTTATTGTTAGATTTCATATGCATAAAGGCTATTTTGGTCGTTCAGATCCAAAGACGGACGTCTAGTTGGTTGTCCGGTTCGACAGGGTATTTTGCTTTTAGAGCTTTATAATTACCCTCATTCTTTCCATTCTTTAATAAGAGTTTCAAGAGCATTAAATGTGATATATTTTGAGAGAATTCTTTGAAGCTATATTGCACTAATTTCATTTACTTTTCATATAAAAAATATTGATTGATTCAAACTCTTTTAATCAATTTTATCCAAGTTTTTTTATCTTTCTTTTTGTACTTAACTCATCTCTATCATTCATAAAATGAAGATATATTTTGAAGAAAGATTTTTAACTTATGTTGCATCTATCTCTTTTACTTATCTATATCAAAACTTTGATTAATTGAATCAAACTTGTAAAATCAAAATATTCATCAAAGTTTCTCATCTCTCATTCGGTACTTAATTTATTACCATTATTTATTAAAAGATATGTATATTTTGTGAAGATTTTTGAACTTACACTGCACTTATTTCTTCTTCATTTTCTCATTGAAAAAACTTGGTTCATTTCATTAAATTTTTAATTATCATATTCATCAAAATTTTCATCACACATGAACTATCATTTGTTACTATTCATTAAAATGTTAGTCTCTCTTGATATAATATTCATTTGTATCATTTATCAAGAGATGAGTTCATTGTAAAATTATTTTGTTATACTTGTGGATCATATTGAGGTCTCGTAAAGTTCAATAGTGTGAGTTATATTGATGTTCTATAAAGTTTAATATTGTGTAAGGATCGATACTCTTTATTTGTAAGTCACCGAAAGTCTTGTAAACGGTTGGATTGCCCCGTAAGTCAATCAATATAGTGAAAATACCTTATTCATTCGGAGAGTTTGATAACGGAGGTCATAAATCGTTGCTTTGAATGGAAACTTTGCAATTATATCGTTTGCATCCTTTTTTCCCTTTTACTTAACGTTTTTGTATTTGCATTTATTATTTGAATTAATTTATTTAATTTTTACTTTCAAGAATTTAAAAAATCAATTCACCAAGCTTCTTGAACTATCACCTACAATATTTTGTCAATATTTGGACGATGTAGAAGAATTTGTATCATTTTCAAGTGTTTAGTCAATATTTGAAAGTGATATGAGTTAGATTGGTCATACCACTAAGAAGATAAACACAATTAGAGTTAAAATATCATTAAATTTTAGCCACAGGAAAAGTATTCATTCAAAACCAATATACTGAATTCCTCATGTCCTTATTTAAATAAAGAAAGAGTACTCTTTGAACTCAATATTTAACTAACTCGTAAACACATAAAAATTACTAAAAAACGAGACTTTTTTTTTTTTTTTTTCAACAAATTAATGTAACATGTAAATACATAGGAAAATGAAACTTGTAAAACCTCCATCAACGTTGAGAAAGGTCCACATGGGTGGCTAAAAATAAAATACAATTGTATTTTCGTGGCTATAAATAACCGACGGACGGACGGACGGACCGACCGACTCTAAGAGACATGATTCGTAGGTTTTTAGCAGTGTCAAAATATGAAGAAAATATCAAAAAATTGATGAAATGGAAGTGCGCTCTGTTCCCTGCAGCATTGCAATCTCACCCTTTTTCCTAAATACAGTTGAGAATGTAAATTGTCACAGTTTTCACTACTTCCCATTAATTTCTGCTTCTAAACCAACTTTGAATCTCGCACTTTCTTCGTCTAATTCGTCAAGAGTGAATTGCTATTATAATGGGAGGAATTATGGAAATGATGAACCTCTCACCACTTCTTTGGCCTATGAATTGCTCGGTGTTGCCCCGGATTGCTCATCTGCACAACTCAAGGTTGCATTTCGAGCCAAAGTAAGTAATTCTTCCCTTCTGTTTTGATTCACTAATTTGACCTTCTTGAATACGTTCTCATAAATATGTTATTTGTAGTGTTTTTCAATTTGGGTTCGTATGAATTCTTCTCGATGTGCGTGTTTAAGCAGAATTTACCATTGATTCTAGGATTCCAAGATAATTTACCTTTTTGAGCTTTTTGGGCGATATTGAGTCTTGGTTCCATCTTAAAATGTCTAGCCAAAGTCTATTCATAATTTTTTGTGATGTGGGATTTTATCCTTAACAATTTTACTTCACTTTTTATGTTAACTCATTGTTGTTTTCAATTATTATTGGTGGTTACAGGTTAAACGGTTTCATCCAGATGTGATGAAAGGTGGGGAAAATTCAGATATAATGATTCGGCGTGTAATTCAAGCCTATGAGGTACTATTTTTTACAAATCCTTTCTCAATAAACTATTAATTTGTCGCGGGTAGAAATTGATTATTATTGTTAAACCAGGAATTTATCTATTTGTATTTCACTCTCCTCGATACCCAGATTCATTCTTTTGGACAATAGGGATGCTCTGGACTTTAAATGGCTTAATGATGATATTATGTCGAATCACTTTGTCTAGAAAGACTTGAATGCTTAAGGGGAAGGAATATATTTTGTTTATATTTATGACTTGTACAATTATATTGAGATGAACTTATCCAAGTTTAATACTCTGTACTGTAAGACCAATTCTGTAGAATGCTGAGAGGAGACGGGAAATCCTGGTTTGATATTTATCCAGAATGTAATAAAAAAAATGGACTGCTTATACAAGAAAAGTTTTATGTATAATTACCATCCACAGTTGCATAACTTCTTTGGAACTCGTGTTGGCATAAAGGACGCTTGTGTACAAGTGTAGTGGATATCAGGATACAATCTGTTCACAAGACGGTATTACAATTGGAACTTCATGATTTTTTTGGTGTCGACTTAAAGTCGAAGCGTTCTATGTACCAAATTGTTTTTATATATATATATATATATATATATTATTATTTTTTTTCAAGTTTGTATGGTCTCAACTCTCAAAGGCTCTTTATTCTATCACCCTTCTCTGTACTCGTATCAAATCTTCAAGGAAATTTCCCGACTTATGTTGTTGATACTTCTATTTCTTTTTCATGTTTCTCCGTGTTGGCTAAAAATTTGTTATCGAATTCTAAACATATATATCCTTTGACACGAGGACACTGACTAATATAAAGATTTGTGGAACATGAGCAGATTCTATCCAACTACAGCAAATCAGAAATTATTGAAAGGTAAACAAAACAAACTATTATAGGTAATTCATGTAAAGATGCTCCCCTTTTTGGGTTGAAGTGTTCGTTCTTGTTGAACATTTCTTCTTCTCTATAACTATTTTATGTTGGCAATTTCACAATAACCAGTGTGAATTTAAAGCCTCAATTGCTATTTAAAACCTGCATGTTCCATGAACAAATATTTATGCTTTTAGTTACCTATAATTTGTGATGTTTATCTCCCTATTCAATGTCAAGCCAGTTTATGAATTCTTCTGAATGACATAAAAGCCTCCACAGCTCGTAACATACAGATTTCCACCTTTAAGGCTGTTTGTGCCAATTCATTTTTCAGCAATTCCTTCGAGAAATGATTTTTATGTAACTAGTGTTTGGTGTGTAGGGAATGTCTGGATCCATTTGATCAACCAGAATGTGAAGCATTTGATATTTTTGTAAATGAAGTTCTTTGTATGGGCAAAGGTACCAATTCTTTAATAATTAATTCTAATTTCTGACATCATGGTATATAGAAATTTGAATTAGGATTCTTGTTTTGCCTTTTGGCTTAAATTCATGATCAAAACAGTACGAGAATTCCTTTTAGCTGTCCGCTTTCCCATTAGAAACTTCACCTACAAAGCAGCAAAAGGTCTAAAGAGAAAGATGAATCCCTTCTCGAGGCAGTTGACTTAAGATGAAAGCATTCAATGCAACTCGTTCCTCCACCGTGCATCACTGCCGGGGGCGCCGTTACAGAGCAAGGGAGAGGATAAGTCAAATGTGTATGAAGGGAAATGAGGGGAGAGAGCTTCGCGATGGCGCTGTCTTGAGCCGGCGAAGGCGCGGTGGGTGGCACAGCAGGGGATGGCCTTAGTTGAGTCTCTCGGACGGAAAAAGGAAGAAAATGATTCCGTTCCATTTCCTTTTGTATGAAGGGAAATGAGGGGAGAGAGCTTCGAGATGGGAGTGTCTTGAGCCAGCTTAAAATTGCTGAGAAGGAAACTGCAGAAACATATTCTGTAACAAGCTGAATTCATTTCCTTCCACTTCAGATCATTCAAATGGCTATTGAGTCAAAATTGATAACAATTTGATGAATAAAATAATTCATCCTGCTTTCTAAGTCAAAACTTGCGTACAAGACCTTAGCATTTATTAAAGTGTTGTCAAGGTTGCTGTGTCATTGGTATCAAACGGCTTTGTTTTAATTCCGCCGTTACTCCGAGTATACCAAATATACATCCTTTCATTATGTTAAGATAATCTTCATAATGTAGAATTCATTATCTCCAGAAACACACCATGTTTTTTGTCTTTTAACCTTGTGGTCATAATTAAGCAATGGAAAGCAAGCTTCTAGTTCTAATGAAGTAAAAATTTAATTAAAATAGATATCACTTGTATAATTTTTTTCTATTGGATAGTGTATATTGCTAACAGGTGACTACGTAGCAAATTCAAATGCTTCTGTAATTTTTTTGATACTATATGTGAGAAGCATATTTACTCGAAAAAAATAATACTCTTTACTAGTCTTGCCCTGAAATGAGCGAAAGCAAAAAAAATTAATTGTTAGGGCATTTGGAAGTGTTCTTGTCGATAGTTTTGGGATGTCTTGGGGCATGGCCTCTTCAAAATAAGGGTAAAAAAGAGGAGAGAATTTTAAGCTTGTTCCACCTACTTGATTCTATAGGTATCATCTCGACTCTACGAACAAGTACTTATTATTATATCAACATAAGCATTGAACACTTTCGACTAGATTTTGGCCCAATGCTATTTGCAATGCAGTTGGATATACTAAGAGTACGAGTATATTCTGGTGGTGATATTAGAAAACGGAATCTCTTTGACCTGAATCTCGTGAACTATATATAAGTACACTTTGAACCAAGTCATAATCTAGATGTACTTGACTCGCTTTACAGCGAATATGAAAGTTCTTTTTTTTTTTAAACTGATGGATAAGGATCATCATATGTACAAATCCTCTATTATTTTTTTTTATATTTTTATTATGCATTGAAAATAACAGATTACTTATTCTTGATTAGCCCTCGTCTTCATATATGCAGGCTGTCCATATTCATGTGTGAAGAGAGCACCTTACGCTTTCACATTTTCTTCATCAACAGGAACTGCACGTGCAACTTCTCAAGGTTGACTCTTCCCTCTTTGTTATTTCTTGTTTAGCGAAGACACATTATAATCTAAATAATATACTTGAAGAATGGGGAATTGGTTCCAAGAATATGAGACTAAACTTGTTTTATCCCCTGTATTTTATATTGTTATTCATAATTCCATTCTTCATTTATGAAGGGCGTGGTGAAGACTATCAAGTGCAGATTGCAATTGGTCAGTGTCCAAGAAATTGTATTCATTATGTTACACCATCCCAGAGAATTATTCTTGAAGAGCTTCTTGACAGGTATAGTAGTACTCATTAACATCTCTCCTCTCTTTTATTTCTTACACTAGAAACCCTTCTTGTTTTTGCTTTTTTATCTCTAATCTCTTATACCTCTGTAATCTTTGTAGCATCATGGACAAGCCATATGATACTTCAGCCGAGGCTGACTCGCTTTATTCTCTCATTGTGAAAGCAAAATATGGGAATAATCGGTTTCAAAAGCCTTGAAAGCAGCCCAAGTTCTCGACTGAGCATGTTGATTTGGTTTTAAATGTCCCATCGGTCTCTATTTACTTCCGAAGAAATGAATGCCTATTATTCTCAGTTGCCAATGCATATGATGTACAGCCTGAAATGGTGGGAACATACAGCTCCAGGGTATTGCAGAGGGCACAAGTACAAGAGAAAGGTTTTGCGAAGTCTTTTGATCAATTATATGGAGCATTATATCAAACCTAGGCTTGCTTTTATTATATATTTTGTAACTATTGTTAATTATATTTTTATTTAATACGTTTCATATAAGATATTCACCATTTTGGTTACTTGATTAATTGTGCCGAGGTGACAAATTTGCTGCTTGTAATTTTGATTATTGCTTTCTGTCTCTGGTTTTTTCAAAAAGAATTTTTACCAATGCGAAAAGGATGAATAAGAATTCTACATATAGCCATTAAGATGATCCATGTAGCAAGTTTTGTGCTGATAACTCCAAGTCAGTTGATTATAGGGCATCAGATTATGAGAAATCTCTCGAACTTAATTACTCGAATCAAATAGCCTTTGAAAAAGAGTATACCATGAAACATTTTTATTTTATTTAAGGGGATATACTCGACCTTAGATCTACTAAATTAAGGCCAATTCATGTTCAATGTTATTTTACCAACAGATGACGGTTATCCCAAATTTCACACACGCGGTCAAGACTTACTCACAAGATCATAGTGTATGCAGTGCAGATGATACATGAAAAACTTATACTAAGTACTCCAAATAAAGCTAAACAGAGTAATGAAAAATATGCTACAATACATCAATTAAACACATAGTTGGTCACAACACATATGTTCAAGTGAATCATATATATATATTTTTTATTTTTCAATTTCTCAAATTTTTTTTATTAAAAAAATAACCTACCAAAGAGTAAAGTGTAACAAAAAAGAGATGCATGCAATAATTAATGAATGAATTAAAAAGCACAAGTATGCATCAAAAGTACTTAATCAATTAGGTATACAAACGTTCTTACCTTTAAGAGCACCATGATCAATTTCTAATTTTTTCATATCACTCTTTTCACTCAAGCCTGACTGGTGGAAGACTTACCCCGAGTCTCTCTGTCATAAATTTAGTCAAATGACTCACTTGATTCGTAAGAAAGTCAATTCGGCCATCAAAATCCTGATTTCTAACTCTATTCAAATTTTGATTTTTATTTCTATTCAGGAATTTATGACATCAATATCTTATATGTCCTAACTTGCCACAATTGAAGTATGTTGGAATAAATTTAAGAACAATCATAGATTTCAAATTTTGAACTTAGGTGGAGGAAACTTATGTTGTACCGATGATTTCGGTCATCGAACACCTACATTCTTAGTCGTGTTCCTGTTCAATAGTTTGCGACACTTAGGTCTAATGTGTCCTATCTTATCACAATGGTGACACGTGGGGATGAACCTAAGAGAAACTCTAGGTTTCAAGTTTTGAACATTAGGCTTTGAGGCAGGTACAAACTAATTAGAAGATGAACTAGCATAAGAATTTGTTTCATTATAGTCAAAATCTCTTTTATTCTCATCTGGATTGTTCAGACCTATCATATTAGAGAGTGTTTGAAGTTGAACATTTGATTTTTCTAGATCGCTCGTAAGAAATTTAACCTTAACATCTAAAGACTTTCTCAACCTTTAATTCATTCAAACCTCTAGTCGACTCATCGAGTTTGGCTACAAGGCTTTCTTTTTCTAATTCAAGTGCATAAACCAAGGTAAGTACGACTTTATTCACCTTCTTAATCTTATCTCTTTCAAATAACTGTTGATAAGCCTCCTCGAATTTCCATATCATACTCATATCCTAAATCAGAAACCACAATACTCATCTAGATAGAATTTTGGGTAAGATCGCTATTAGGCTCCGATATCACTTGTAAATTATTAGTTCAATCCTAAAATCACATAATAGGTGAATAATGCGGAATTAAATTTATCAATTAAAAGTATCAAGTCACTTTTTAATTGTTCTAGATGTTTAGTCAACCAAGTCAAATTATCCTATGTTGAATTATCGCAATAAATAATTAAAACAGTAAATAAAATAAGATTTGATAACGAATAAAACCCTCAATTGGTTAAAAACTCTAGGATCAAGCCACCAGTTTTCACTATAGACAATAAGAACTTATAATATGATATAGTCAAGAAAACTCACTAGACTCGATGATCTAATTTCTGCAATTTCCATGAACCACTGGAACGTGCTTCACTCACATCTGCTCCCGATCTTCTGAAATTGTCTATCTCTCGTGGAACACCAAGAATGCCTTGTTCTTGTACTCTTCCCGTGCTTCTGGTCCAACCTACCTCAAACTTTAGCAACCTCTGAAAGTTATTGAGAAAGTACTTTCATGATGACTAGTATAGGCACGTGCAATGCACGTGCTGTAGTTTAGTTGAGTATTTATTAGCGTGAAGTGATTTTAAGTTATTTTTTCAGTTTAATGTTCAAAGATAAAACGTGTTCCCTTTTGGTGCAAACTAATATAGAAAATAATTAGAAGATTTTTAGAAAATTTACCAAATATGGTTAAATATGGATTGCAATAGTCAACCTTTTGTATGTCAAAGAATACAAGTTATNAAAGATAAAACGTGTTCCCTTTTGGTGCAAACTAATATAGAAAATAATTAGAAGATTTTTAGAAAATTTACCAAATATGGTTAAATATGGATTGCAATAGTCAACCTCTTGTATGTCAAAGAATACAAGTTATTTCTAACATAGTTACTGGTATGCCTAACATCGAATTGGTTTGTAGATTCTAGTGAAGTTTTGGGTTAAACCAATTGACATGAGGGTGGAAAGCAATAGACAAGCTGAGCTTAGCAGACATCAAGGGCAGTCAGTAAGGGAAATATCAGGTATAACATAGGCTTTTGCATTAACCCCGCTATACCTATCTTCTTAAATTCCCTGCTGATTGTACAGTTCCATGTATGTAATATGCAATTTCTTAGCTGGATAATCAACATGAAAGTACATGTTGCTAACTATCTAGTAATAAAGATTAATGAAATATTTCTTCCTTGTCCCCTAAACGAAAACAAAATTGAGACAGGAAGCTGAGAGCCTATGTAAGTAAAACAAGAAAATGCACATCCATGGCCAGACAAATTTATACAGAGGTAAAGTCTTCTACTGGAAGATGCAGTTAAGCATGAACAATCTTTTACCAAGACATTTAATATCCAATAAAAGCAAGCAATGTCTGTAAACCCATAACTCATATCATCAACATTTCAGCTTAACCAAGAAGTAACATTTAGTAGGCAACAATGATTCTAATCAAAGAGAGAGAATCCCATGTCATTGTCACTTTCCTCTTTCTCTTCCATCTTCTCCTCAGCAACAGGTGCCTCAGCTGCTGCACCAGAAGCAGGAGTAGTCACAGCTGCAGGTCCACCTCCTCCAATGAATGCACCACCACCACCAATAATCACCTGTGCCATTGCAACAGATTCAATCATATATTGCAACATAAGCATCCCTAGGAGGAACCTAACAAAAGAGTTATAGAAAATTGGACTATTACACAAGGTTTTCACACTGGGAAATAACAAGAATTCGGGGTTTAATGACACAATTGAACACACGTTGAACACGGGAAAGAACACATAGTAAACAACTATAGAATTTTGGGAACCTCATTTTGTGAATCATGTTGTCAAATAGCGCCACATACTGCGTAACAATTTTTGGCTTGACTGATTCTTATTGTTCCTTTTCCCATATATATAAAGAAAAGCAACACAGTTTTGTATTAGTTGCAGACAATAGCGAGACATAATCTGAAAAAAAAAATGAACAGATTAGTTCTCTATGAAGGGTATGGTTTAAAACTGAAAATATAAACTCTTCCAAGTTATATTAAAGCAAGTAACAAGTATAGTCGATCAATATTATCACAAAATTAAAGTAGGTTGAGCTATCCAATAGTTAAACGCTAAAACGAGAGTTAATTTCTCGAAAGTAGTATGACAACTCGAGCACGCTTCACTGAGAGGAATTAAGAACTCTGAATTGCACAAAGAAAGACGTTTACCTGATCTATCATGGGCATCAATCCAATTGCACGTGCACGCAAGCAAGTACCAGGTAGTACAGGTTCTGTTAAAAAAATAAATCCATTTTGAGCACTTTTTATTAGTTTGCCGGAATAGAATTTAATCGTGTACGTCTATAAGAGCACATTTAGTAAATATGAAAGAAATCTGCATCAGGACCAAAACATCTATAGGGTCGCCGTCTTCACAAATGGTGCATGGTATGAAACCAAGTTGTGTGGATAGACAACTGAAGAGTAGAGAAATCTATCAACCTAAATAAATGTTTGAAAAAAAACCACCGATTACTTGATGCAGGTGCACAAAAAAGGTTCTTTATGAGGAAAATCATGCAATGCAAGCTACAAGGATGAAAACTTAGATAATTATAAAGTGGTTTTAGGTACAAATACAGAAATGGCAAGGAATTCTATTTAAATGACTAAAGTGCCAAGAGACAAGGAGAAGTGCATGCATAAAGTAAAACCTGAAGAAAGACATTGGAAAAGTTGGAACTGTGTTCATATAAATAAGAGAATATGGAAATTTTCATCACCTAGTATCATGATAATCTGAACACTGCACAGCAGCAAAGACGAAATACTAAGATAAAAAGGATAACAAAATATATTGACAAAATGATAAACAATTCATTCCAAAAGAAACGTCAATGGGTATGATAATGAAGATCGGTGAAGTAAGATATGAGATAAAGATCTTGAAGTCCCGTGAGACATGCACATTGAGTATAAACATAGAAGCATATCTTGAAATGTAGATGATGAACAAAAGTGAATTTAGCTCCTGTCAATTATGCTAAAACTGAGGACCAGGTAATTGAAGTACTGATATTTCTATTTCATAATTCAAGGCACATAGATCAAATAATTACTCACTTTGATAAGGCCACTGGTTTTGTCAAGCTCATATTTAACTTTGCCGCCTTTTCCAATTTCAATAACCTGCCATATAACTTGGAATCAATATATGAAATTACGCATTAACTGGTTTATTTGCTTCATCACAATATAGTTTTGATATGTTACAAAAAAAAAGACCAACGCACCGGTAAGATCGAGAATACAGATTTTGAAAAGCAAAAATATAAGTCTTTCATATCAAACTTGCTCCCATAGAAGTCAATAATTATAGTAAACATAGATGAGATGGCCTGCTCAAGTCTTGCACGATATACATGACAACAAAAGAATAACATGAGGTACGTATACCACTCTGGCTCTAGTAATGTGTATTTGATGAACCAAATAGGATTTCGCTATGCGTAAAAGTTTTGAGCATGTATATAAGCAGAAGAACCACTCAAACAGCTGAAAATTGCTGGAGCTCCTGGACTGAACAAATATCAAATCAAAGAGAGAAAAGATCTAGGAAGAGACTATCGAAGAGAAAGATCTAGGAAGAGACTATCAGAGAGAAAGAGTGAAAGAAGCACAATTTACTGCATATACAATTTTATTATTTATGAACAACTCATTTGAACACCTACCAAACGAAAACCATGCCCCAATGAAGGCGTGATTATTTGAAAAAAAACGATGGGGTGGATTCTTATTCCTTGAAGTGCATTCATGGGTGTAGTTGCTTGGTCAATTCCCTGACAGAAGGAAAAATATGTCCCATGTTTCTTTAGTTTTCAAATCATGATCAAAATTATAACTTGATCAACAAATGGTTAAATAATGGCTTAACAACAAGAAAATATCTCAAAATTAGCAAATGTCACTAGCATTCCACCTCTAGCCTGCAACTCGAATAAAATATTATAAAGAGCTCCAAGAATAATAGTAGAAAAAAAGAAATTATCCCCTTTGTTAATCAGAAACTCGCTAATAGAAAATGGTTCTGAAGTATTACTTACACTCTCCTCGATAACCTTTTACTTTGAAGGCTTTGCTTATTCTTTCCCTTATAGTGGAATTAGCATTCGCTTTCAAACCCAACCTAAATCTCCCACTCCTAATCCAGCTTGAATTATCAGTGAAGTTGGCCCACTTCACCAACATAACCTACTCCCTCTTTCAATTGTACTGACAATTCTCCAGTGACCAATGGCCTTTATCCTTCTCCATTCGGAACAATTTTACTCACAAAATCTTTCTCTGTCCAGTTGTTATGATCATCAGGACTAAAATCACCATCAAGAACAACAACATCGACCTTTAGTGAAGATAAGGGGCCCGATGTTATTATGTTCTCAGAACTTGAATCATACAGAACAATTTTGACTGGTTTTCTATCTTCAGATAGTACCCTATTGCCTGTGAAAATGGTACCAGGCAATTTACAATCAAAACGTAGCTGCCACGTTCTTGATCCAGAGCTCTCAGTTTGATTTTGCGAGGGCCTAAAAGAATCATTTATATCACATTTCAGTATATTACCAAAGTACAGAGTCGAAAGAGATCATTTAGTGATTAAAACATATGTGAATAGACAATAATAATCACGGTTAATTATTTCTATAGGCTGAATCACCCATGGAAAGTGATGAAAGTTAATTAAAATGGGTTGCAAAGTGATGATTGAAACATTATATTTTAATTTTTCAAGAAGTATTGATGGATGGACAAACCTCATAAATGGATGGATTTTACGTTCAACCTCTTCTTGCACCTATTAAGACAGCAGAATAGTGAATATGGAGAGTGAAAAAAATGCACTCTAACGTGAAAATTTCAGCCACTATTTATCTGAGAATTGATATTTAAATGAAGAACTCGGTATAGAAACGTAATTAACTGGTAAAAAGTGCAAGAAGTGTATATACAAAAAGGAAATATGTAAAACCATAAAAATCTTGTGAAATACTAACGTTCATTAGCACAAATCCAAAAAGATATAATATTCCACAAATACAAGAGCGTCAATACAATAGAAGAAAGTCGTTCGTGACCTAAAAGAACAAAAGATCATACCACATTCTGAAAGAAGGGTTCCAATTTGTGTACAAGTTTTTGGACAGTCAGACCATCTTCCAACTCTCCGAAATCCAGGAATTTTTCCACTCCGAGCCCTTTCACGGCGAGAATCAACTCAGACACGGAATAAATTTCTAAAATTAGAACACAGATAACCACAAAAAAAGGCAGACAAAGATTAACAAAGGTAAATCGACGACGAAGAAGAGGGCGGCAGTGAAGAGATGAAGAGGAAATAACACAGTGAGAAAACCCGCAGTGAAGAGATGAAGAGGAAATAACACAATGAGAAAACCCTAAACTGAGGTCGCGAATTGAAAAACGAAAACAGGAAAAACAAAAGAAAAACGGCGTCGTTTTGTAGTAGATAGAGTTTCTACAGTGAAAAAACCTTCACTCTTTTTATATAGGTAGGAAAGAGAGAAAACAGTCTATTAATTTTTACCCTGTCACGAAATGGACTGTTTGTTATGAAATTGTGAAGTAGATAATAAATTTATTTTTATCCACTCTTTGTGCTCTTAGCATTTCTCAAGGCACTTTGTTGCCTTCTCCCGTATCTGTTACTACTGTCTCTGACAACTCGAGAGGGGTAGCATAAGATTGGCTCGTCACCAACCAAACACTAGGAGCCCTTGACGTTCGCCACAACCTTCCGTGTAATAGACATTGCTATTTCTTTCAATCTCTTATTGGGAAGGCTTGACTGCTAGAGACTGGTGCAATTGCGTCCACCTAACAACAAAAATGATAATGTAGATTGGTACGGAATAAATGAGCTATTGCAACTAGTGGGAATGACTTCGAAATGAATCGTACAAACTTAAAATAAATTAAACTACCTAGTATTCAAAACAAGCATTTTTACTTGTTTAAGAGAAAAATGATTTTTATTTTGAACATCTGACAGGAGAAGTAATGTTTTTCAACCAAACAAATTACATACAAAATGGGCTCAAAATGTCCCTATATTATCAGAAAGTGTTTAATTATTCGTCTTATTACTGTTTCAGAATGCCCCTAGTTAACTAAAATAATTATTTAAATTACTCAGATCTCAACAGGCACAGAAACATAATTCGATGATAATAAAAATTGTTAAATTATGTAAAGAAGTACAAAAATTTCTTATCAAAGTAAATTCAAACAGGTTTGAAAAATAAAAAAATAGCATGTTGATAATGAGATAAAAAAGCCAGTGGCAGAGCTTTTATAATGCCAAATTTTGGACCACCATTCCCCATAGGCCGTAGTGAACTTTGAATGGCAAAGTTTTCTTTAAAAGATTTACATTAGGGTGAATTTTACATACATTCACATTCAAACATTTAAGTATATGTTTGGTCGATGTTGTTTTACATATTTATTTTTTTAGAATTGATTTTTAGGGTGTGTTTGAGCCATATTATATTAGAAAAATGTATTTCGAAATAGTAGATTGATGAAAAATATATAGTTAAAAAAAATTTATTGATTTGATGGAAAATATTATTTTACTGAAAAATGTGTGATTAAAAATGAGTAGAAGAATAATAATGAAAATTTTAATGTGTACCAGTAGAGGCGAATGATCTACGGATCTGTATCAAGTTGAATTTGTTGGGAATTTACTTAATCATGCACATCAAAAATAAAACAATTTTCAATTCTCGCCAAAAATTTGCTTTGTGTTAGGGTTGGACAAAACTCCAAAATCAAACCGGATTGAACCGAACCCGAACTCGAACCGAGTGGTTTTTCATAAGTTAAATACCCGAACGGGTATCTGAATTGAGAACCGATGGGTTTGGGTCGATTTTCGATTCTACACCAAGAACTGAATCTAAATAATTTTTTTAAATTTTTTATATTGCATTAATTAAATTATTTTAATTTTTTAAAACAAATTAGCAAATTAATCCAGTCAAATTAGTTTTTTTTTTTGTAACTTTGATATGGATCACCGAGTTTTAATATTAGTATCTACTTTTTGGTATTTATATTTATTGAATTAATTTTATTGGA
>CAIGRO010228410.1:0-10465 GCA_903798355.1 Fraxinus baroniana | reverse complement strand
GATGGAACCGTTTGGAACTACCCAATTATGTTGTAACTTGTCCACTTTCTTCATAATCACCGACTCGTGGGGGAGAAGTTACTTTGTAGCTGTCTCCACTTCCTTTCCCTTTCAACTGCATAACTAAGATCGTGGGCTATGTCGAATCCGTTTAAGAACTGCTTCCATAACAGCTGGATTAGTTGGCCACGATGCTTCAGATTTATTCCATCCTGGGCGACTTCGAAGGTTTTGGCGATGGTCGAATCCTCGCTCTGGGCGACTGCATGGCTTTCTATTCGTTCAGCCTCTGCGCGTTCCATCGGCCTAGGCGATGGAGTCTCTTTACTCTTGGGCCTTCGTTATTTAGCCCTTTTCTCAAGCTTCCCAATTGGGCTTTTCATCTTAGGCCTTTAAATTGATCCCTATTAGGCCTTCATCTTGGGTTCCCCATTGGACTTCTTATTTTGAGCCTTTAGTTTTGGGCTGCATTTTTAGAGTGTCAACACTACCCAAAAAAGATGCACCGAATCCTCCATTCCAGTTTTGGCCATACATAGTCAACTCGAAGACATGGTGGCACGAGCTTTATCAACCGAACATATATCTTAGGGATTCGATAAGTATAGGAAATAACCTTATTTTTATCCTCATTCACAATATGTAATATCAATGATGAAACCCTCATTTCTTTGCAGCACTTGAATGTTTGTTTCTACTATTTTTGAAAGTTTCTCAAATTCAGCATTTTAACATCCTTCAAATGTACCACAATTGATTCATTCTTCGGCACTTAGGTTAGATCTGCATACAGGACTTGCATGGACTATATCAAAGTTCAAATCTCTTGTTGAGTATGCAAATCGAGATTACATGCATTGTAATATGCGATGGCCTGACGAAGATCACATCATCATTGCTATCATGATGGACAAGAAAGCACATTGGATACTTGGGTACTTTCTGTGATTCTAATTCCACCTACAATTGAACAAATCAAACAAGTAAGTTAAGGAGTTAACAAATAAAGGAAATCAAATCAAAAATGCTAAACTTGAAGAAACTAAATAAGAACAATGAATTCCCTTTTAGGCTCAGAAAATTGATCCACCACCACAAAGGTAACACCAAATTTTGGAGAAGCATAAAGGTCACACCAAGGCACGAAGAACAGAAGCAGATTTTATGAATATCACAAAGCATGACAGTTTTAAGCACAAAGCAGAGAACCATTCTTTGCTTCTTCTTAAGCACAAAGCAAGAATTATTTTTTGGTGTGTTTAATTGAATCCTAGAGGCCTCAATTTATAGGCAGAGAATTCAACTCATTTCCCAGATTTTTCTCTTCAAGGATAGACACGAGAATTGAAATTGGTTAACAGTGATAGAGTTCCACAATTTGAAAGAGGAAGGAAGAGGTAACGACCTTATCACTTTATCTCAAATTAGGTGGATATTGAGCATCTAGTCCAATGAGCTGATTTCCTCTAAATACCCAACAATATTTGTATTCCAACATTTGTCCTTTTAGGCTCAGAAAATTGATCCACCACCACAAAGGTAACACCAAATTTTGGAGAAGCACAAAGGTCACACCAAGGCACGAAGAACAGAAGCAGATTTTATGAATATCACAAAGCATAACAGTTTTAAGCACAAAGCAGAGAACCATTCTTTGCTTCTTCTTAAGCACAAAGCAAGAATTATTTTTTGGTGTGTTTAATTGAATCCTAGAGGCCTCAATTTATAGGTAGAGAGTTCAACTCATTTCCCAGATTTTTCTATTCAAGGATAGACACGAGAATTGAAATTGGTTAACAGTGATAGAGTTCCACAATTTGAAAGAGGAAGGAAGAGGTAACGACCTTATCACTTTATCTCAAATTAGGTGGATATTGAGCATCTAGTCCAATGAGCTGATTTCCTCTAAATACCCAACAATATTTGTATTCCAACATTTGNTAGACACGAGAATTGAAATTGGTTAACAGTGATAGAGTTCCACAATTTGAAAGAGGAAGGAAGAGGTAACGACCTTATCACTTTATCTCCAATTAGTTGGGTATTGAGCATCTAACCTAATGGGCTGATTTCCTCTAAATACCCAACAATATTTGGGTTCCAACATTTGTGGTGTGGATTTTAATATTCTTCAATCCCGAGCTTATAGCCTATGACGTTAAACGGGCCACTATTTTTCATCATCGCCTAGGAATTATTTGGACATCACAAAAATACCCAACACTTTCACATCTAAGAGAGAGTGTTGCATGTATACAACTTAAACATGTTAACAGTAAGAGATCGGACTATTGCTGTCTATGTAGAGCCATTTGCATACATAATGTTTTGTCTCATGGTCAATATCAATTATTGGCAGCCCAACATCGTCGATGCATTTGAGTGCATTGAACCACTCTCAGTGAAGATTGCTACCGATATCCCATTGGATGAGCACGGGTAAGTTGTTGGGTTGTGTGCCCATATTATATATTTTTCTATGATAAAATAATAATTTTTAATAAATAAACTGTGATTTTATTTTATTTATTGCATTTATTATTATTAAACATGTGAATTAAAGTGTCGATGATCACTTACAATAATATAAGTTGGGTGCTTGCATTGAGAAATACAATGTAACACAACTTATATTTTAATCATAAATAATTTGTTGGCACCTTGTATTCCTATAGTGTTGATTGATTCGCTATTCGTATTAGTGACAGTACTTATCATAGAAATAATTAAAGTTGACTCTAGTAGACTTAAGAGTGTATTGAACGAATTACGTGTCCAATTTAATTTTATGGCAAGATTTGCAGAGAATTAAATTTCACTTAATTGTTGTGTACTTCATCTAAATTCATTCACAAGGTTATATATATATAGTGGTTCTTTGATTCACCAATGATGTGATCAATTTGGTTGATCAAATATTTCGGTGAGTTGGGAACATGATTCGTGTCGAGATCCGTCGTCCTGAAAATGGGTAGAGTGACTTTTTAAGTATTTTCTATTGAACGGTTAAAATCTAATCCTAGTGTTTAGTGATGGCTAATTTTCGACATATGTGATTAGTTAAAAGGATCATTGAAGAAAATAATATTTAAGTTAGAGAGAATAATTAGAAGGGCTAAATGGTCATTTATACGTGTACCTAATTATCAAATCTCGAATGGAGATAAATACATATACGATAGGTTAGAGAAAAGTATTACAGATTTATTGGCTCATGTGATCTTATACAATCCATAGTTCAGTCGTTTGCCTTTACTGAAAAAAAATAAAGACTAATAATTAGATTGTGAGGTTTAGAGTCGACTAGACAAAGATCTAATTATTGGAGTTTGGATAATATATGTCATATCAGGTCCCTATGGTAGATCTATAAAGTATTGGGACTACTTACAGGTTATTATAATAGTTTTAGGCTTAATTGTAATTACAATAAAGTTTTGTACTTAGTTTTAATTGCTATAGAAGTTACAAACTTAATTATAATTGTAATTAAAGTTCCAGGACTATATATGTAATTAAATGTAAACAAATTAGATGTGAACTTTTATTGAAACTTGTATTCTTTGAAATTTAAATTAGGCTTAATAGCACAAAACATCTCTACATTTGACACTTCTTGTGGAAAACGTCTCTATGTTTTTTTTTTTTTGCATTTTCGTCATTTTAAAAATGTTTCATTGCGTAAAACATCATTTTCACCATTTTTAACGAAAAATGATCAATGTGCTCTTCTATTTAAATAAAACAAAAAAGAAAAGAAAAATAAATAACACATTGCAATCGTACTCCTAAACTTTTTAAAAAAGTGCAAATGAGTCCAAATAAATTATTAAAATATGAAAAATAACCAAAAATAAAAATAAAAACTATTTCTCTCTCCTCCCTCAGCCTCAGCCTCAGCCTTCTCTACCACCACTACCACCACCATCGTCGCCGTCAAAACCATCGGAGCTCACACCACAAACTGCACTTTTTTAAAAAGTTTAAGAGTAAGATTGCAATTTGTTCTTTATTTTTTCTTCTCTTTATTTTTTTATTTAAATAGAAGGGTATATTGGTCATTTTACGTTGAAAATGGTGAAAAAGATGTTTTCCGCAATGAAACGTTGAAACAAGGATGAAAATGTAAAAAAATGAAACGCATTGACGTTTTCCACAAGAAGTGTCAAACGTAGGGACATTTTGTGCTATTAAGCCTTTAAATTACTATCATATATAGATTGGAATATATTTATCTCTAAAAATAGAGACTAGGGCATATAAATTCTAAAACAATCAAAAGACATAATTTTATAGTGTTCAATCTGGAAAAAGAAAATGTGAGAAAAATTATTTGAACTTTGTGTAGAAAACATTTCACCAAATACTTTTTAAATACATGGTGGGGCCCGTATTTGTCTCTTATCTGGTGCAATTCTAGTTTTCTTTTTATGTACAAATACTTTTTTCCAAATTATTTTTTCTTATTGTCCGGTCCAAAAATTAATTTATTGATTTAATTACAAAAAGATACCCACCCGTCGGTGTAGTCTTGACTTTGAAGAATACCATAAAAGAAGACTTGAAAGTTTGAAGCATCAGATTTTCGGGTAATTGTACTCTAGCATTCCAACATAAGTATGCTATCAAACATTTCATTCAGTAGTGTCACGTAAGTCACATTATCTAACTTACCATCATTAATATTATCGTGCATCTCAGTACATTACTAAAAACACTGACATAATATCATCACATTGGCAGACGCGATTGTGGAGTTTACGTGATAAAATACACTAAAATATAATACACTAGAAGATCCTCTCTATGGCTGAAAATTTCAACTCAAACACGTTAAGGTCATACCTAACTACTCAGCTATATAAGCATGGACGCGAGAAGGTAATTGAAGTCTATGAAATGGACTGGGAACATGTGCCAAGGAGTGTTAGGAAGGAGAATAAAATGAAGGAAGTGGTTGAGTGACTGGCATTAAATTTGGATTGCCTTCTTTTGTATAGCTATTCGAAATGATAGTGTCAATGGACATAATTAATTTTTGAATTATGTCTGGCCAAATAGATATATTTCTTTTGGTATGATGATTATCTTTTATCGTATTGTTCCATTTAGTGCTTTTATAAATATTATTCTCAGTTATGTTAATGTAAGTACAGAGTCGAGCAAGTAAAAGTCAAGCTCGAGAAAGGATCCGTTGATTATCGAAGGAGGTCTGATGACACGATCGAGAGCAAAGCAGGTGAAAGAGACAATGGGATTGTTGGCTCAAGTTACGTTGGATGAAACCCTGATCACGATAAGGAAATGAACGAGTTTCGTGTTAGGCTCGGGAGGAAAAACTAGATGGATCAACACGATTCAAGCAACGGATGATGAATCTTAGTTTATTCTGGTTGCGAGTTTTTCTAAATTTCTCTATTTAAGTTAAAAACTCTATTTTGTAGTATCTTTTACTATTTTTTTTGGCTTGTTTCCTTTTTGATAGGTTTTATGAGTTCTCTATAAATATGACTCATTTTTTTCATTTACAACACAACATTATTATTGAAATTTATTAAGAGGCAAATTTGCTTTCGAATTCTTGTTCTTCATTGGACAAATCACGAACTTATCAAGATTTTTCTTGTGGCGTTCAAATCAATCGGGTGAGATTCTCAAATATTCAATCAAAAGTGTCAACATATCGTTCGCGTAATGTTGGTTATTTTGATTTGTTATTTTCGAATCAAGTACAAAACTTCGATTACTTTTGGTTTCTTGGGTTCGATTTCAATCTAGTCCTGGGTTTCGTAATTCTTCGCTACGTGGGTTCACATCAGTTGGTATCTGAGCTTAGGCTAATCAATGTTATATCGTTTTTCCCTTTTCATTTGAGTCTTTATTTTCTTTTACTTGCATTCTTCGTGTTCTTCAATTTAAGTCTTTTAATCCGTAATTATCCATCAAAAATTCAAAAGTTATTTTTGTGCTCATTTGTGTCCAAATCAACTTTCGTTTTTTTTTTTTTTGCCGGTATTATAGTTGAATTCCAAGTAAAAAAATTCAAAAAAAAAAATTAAAAAAATTCTGTGAAATGTCAAATAGAAAAGAAGAAGTATATTTGTTATTATTTATCTCAAAAATTGCCGGTAAATTACGTTATCTATTGTGTAAAATTCAAAAAACCACTTTCTTAAAGGGCCTGTTTGATTCTCATTATTGTAGAAGGAGAATGAAAAATATAGTCGTTATTGGGCTCCACACAAAAGATAGAAATTCAAAATTGATGGCTTGATATGATGGATAATGGTCATATTTTTCATTTTTATGGATGAAAAATGAGAAACAAACGGGGGCTTAAATTTCATTCCAATCATCCAATTCAATTCTTTTGAGTATTCAAAATTTTCAAAATCTCACTCAAAGCCCTGATTTGAATTCTAGAATAATTCCTGATTGAGTTTGAATTTGTCCTTTGAAGCACTTGGGTGAAAGTATTGAGTGGAAAAGGCAGAGTGGTAAGACCAATAGAGGGAAAAAGCCGGATTGAGTGATACACGAGCGCACATTTGTGAGGCATAAACAAATTTTAGAATTTAGGATGTCTGACAGGGATGGATCAACACTAGGCCGAAACAACAACTAAACAACCATGTCGAATGAGATGAAACGTAGGTTTGAACAGTTATTTGAAGATGTGTAGGATAGATTGGATAGACAAGACACGGAGTTTACCAATTTGCGGGGGAGTTCCAAATATAGGGAGACGGGGTAGGTGGGAGCCTGGGATGGAAGTGCATGAAGAATATGATTATGGGAGTGATGTGGATGAGGAAATAGTAATCGAAGCTGAAATGTGTAGGATGAGAAATAGAGGAGCTAGGCTTGAACGAAGGGGTAGAAACTTGGTTGGAACGAGGTAGATGGGAATATGGGCAACATAAAAATGTTCATTCCACCATTCAAAGGAATGATGATCCAAAGACTTACTTGGAGTGGGAGAAAAATGTTGAATTGATCTTTGACTACCACAACACTTTGGAGGAGAAGAAGGTGAAGAAAGTGGTCTATGAATTCACCGACTATGCAATCACTTGGAAGGATTAAGTGGTGACAACGAGGAGGAGAAATAGGGAATGACCGATCAATACATGGGAGGACTTGAAAGCTATCATGCGGAAGAGGTTTGTACCTAATCACTACTACCGAGAGCTTCATCAAAAACTACAAAGCTATACCAAGGATCGAAGAGTGTGGAGGACTATTCAAGGAAATGGAGTTGTTGATGATTAGGGCGGATGTGGCGGAGGATCGAGGGGCCACCATGGCCAGACTTTTGAACGGGTTGAATCGAGACATAGCTTAGGGCGGATGTGGAGGAGGATCGAGAGGCCACCATGGCCAGACTTTTGAACGGGTTGAATCGAGACATAGCTAATGTAGTGGAGCTGCAACACTATGTTGAATTAGAAGATATACTACACATAGCTTTGAAGGTGGGGAGACAATTGAAGAGGAATGGGACATCAAGGTACTCATCGGCTGCTTCGAATTCTAACTTATCCTTGAAGCCGAAGTGGGACAACAACAAAGAAGTGTGGCGGTTTCTAGGGGTAAAACTGAATTGTCGAAGGACAGGGAAGAAAATGCTAACAAGAAAACAGAATTCTAGCCATCAAGGAGTCGTGACATCAAATACTTTTGGTGTTTGGGATCGGGGCACGTCGCTTTCCAATGTCCAAACAAAAGAGAGATGATTTTGCAGGATAATGGAGAGGTGGTGAGTGAAAGTGAGAGTGATTATGAAGGTATGTCGGAATTGGAGAAGGCTAGTGATGGAGGCAAAGTGGAATATGATGTTGGCGAGCTATTGGTCACGAGGCAAGCTCTTGACACTCAAATCAAGGCGGATGACTTGGAGCATCAAAGAGAAAATATTTTTCATACACGATGCAATATCAATAATAAGGTATGTAGCATGATCATTGACGGTGGGAATTGTACAGATGCTGCACTAATCTGGTGGAAAAATTGGGATTAACTATACTTAAACACCCTAGGCCCTATATGTTACAGTGGTTGAATGAATGTGGGAAAGTTAAGGTGAATAGAAAGGTGTTGATAAAATTTTCAAATGGTAGTTATCAATACAAAGTATAGTGTGACGTAGTACATATGCATGCGATTCATATCTTGTTGGGGAGACCAGAGAATATGATATGAAGGTGATACATGATGGGTATAAAAATAAGTATAACTTTGTCAAGGGTGGAAAGTCTATTACATTTGCTCCATTAACACCGGCGCAAATGTATGAAGACCAAATCAAACTAAAAAATGAGGAAGAAAATAGACGGGAAGAAGTAGAGGAAAAGAGGCAAAATAATGAGTTGGCAAGCAAGAGAGAAAATACACGTTAAACATCATAGTTGTACATACTATTTGAAGACCAAATCAAACTAAAAAATGAGGAAGAAAATAGACGGGAAGAAGTAGAGGAAAAGAGGCAAAATAATGAGTTGGCAAGCAAGAGAGAAAATAGTGAGGTGCCTAAAAGAGAGAAGAGCCACATGAGAGAAAAGAAGAGGGGTCTTCTGAGAGGAGAGAAAAGTTGAGAGCAAATTTCTTTGCAAAAGGGAGTGAGTTGAAAACAATTATAGTGGAGAGACAACAAATGATTTTGTTAGTGTACAAGGAGTGACTCCTCAATTTTGAGGAATCTAATCTACTCCTCTTTAGCGGGGCTATTTCTTTATTGTAGGAATTTGGAGATATATTCCCGAAGGACATGTCTAGTGGATTGCCACCCATTCAAGGTATTGAACACCAAATTGGCTTCATACCCAGCACAGTCATTCCAAATCGACCACCTTATCGAAGTGATCCCGAGGAGACAAAGGAACTTCAAAGGCAAGTGGAAGAGTTGAAAGCAAGGGATATGTGAGAGAGAGCATGAGTCATGTGTCGTGCCATTTGAACTCACAAATGCACTGAGCACTTTTATGCGTTTAATGAACCATGTTTTATGTGCATTTATAGGCAAGTTTGTTGTAGTTTACTTTGATGATATTTTAATCTACAGTAAGGACCTTAATGAACATATTTAATAATTGCAGTGTGTGCTAGTAGTTTTAAGAAAAGAATAACTTTTTGCTAACTATAAAAAGTGCACATTTTGAGTGGAAAATGTTGTGCTTCTTTGATATGTGGTTAGTGTTAAGAGAATTGAGGTAGATGAAGAGAAAATAAAAGCTATTAAAAAATGGTCAACACCTAAAAGTATAACTGAGGTAAGAAGTTTTCATGGTATGACTAGTTTTTATAGGCAATTTGTAAGGGAGATGATGAGAGCACGGAGTCGAGCGTGTCAATATCAAGCCGAAGAAATGATCTGTTGATTATCGAATGAGGTCTAATGACACGACACTGTCGCGATGGGATTGCTGGCTCAAGCTATGGTGGACGAAATACAAATCAAGACAAGCAAAGGAACAAATTTCGTGTTGGGCTCGGAAGGAGAAACTAGATGGATCAACATGATTCAAGCAACGAACGAGAAAGCATAGTTCATTTTGGTCGCGAATTTTTCCTAATTTCGCGTAATCTTCTATTTAACTTAAAACTCTATTTTGTAATATCTTTTTGCTATATTTTTGGCTTAATTTTGTTTTTAGCTAAGTTTTATATGTTCTCTATCAATAGGATTCATTCTTTTCATTGTAACGCACAACATTATTATTGAGATTTATTGAGAGGTAAATTTGCTTTCGAATTCTTGTTCTTCATTGGACAAATCACAAATTTATCAAGATTCTTCTTATGGCATTCAAAACAACTGGGTGAGATGCTCAAGTATTCAATCAAAAGGGTGAACATATCTTTTACGTATTGTTGGTTATTTTGATTCATTGTTTTTTAATCAAATCCAAAATTTTGATTACTTTGGTTTTCTTGGGTTCAATTTCAATCTAGTCATGGGTTTCGTAGTTCTTCACTACGTGGGTTCACATAATGTTGTAGATGTTTTGTTCTCTGAAACTTTCAGAATTTGAAATTAATTTTAGTTGTATTTAATATTCATATTTACATTTTGAATCATTCCGGTTCGCAGATTACATGTTAGTCTTGCACTATGCAAGTTACCTCATTCTAAACTTTGTAAAAAATAGTTTCAATGACGAAAATCTAAAATCATTATATGTAACACAACATCTATATGGGGAATAATGTTTCAATTACAGCAATCTATGATAAGGTGGAAGTGTTTTTCAAATCAAATCATCAAGTCCCACAAAAGATATGTCCATAATGTATCCTTTCTAACACTTTGAGGAAGATTCATCAAAGAGACCAACAAAGTTAGGGGTGATTGTCCCAACTTATCTTGATCCACCACTGCAATATTCTAGATTATGGTACGAAATTTGCAACATTAAAACTGGGTTCAATGTTCTAATTGAGAAACATCATAGTTGTACATACTATT
>CAIGRO010228371.1:0-15402 GCA_903798355.1 Fraxinus baroniana | reverse complement strand
CGAAAGGCATCACCAACCACTCATAGAGTCCATCCTTCATCTTGAAAGCCGTTTTCCATTTATCACCCGCTTTCACCCGAATCTGGTGGTAGCCACTTAGCAGATCAATTTTGGAGAACAACTTCGAACTCTCCAACATATCTAGCATGTCATCCAATCTCGAAAATGGAAAGTTGTATCTGACAGTTATCTTGTTAATCGCGCTACTATCAATGCACATCCTCCAATTTCCATCTTTCTTTGGAACTAGTATTGCGGGAACAGCGCATTGACTCATGCTCCTTTGAATAAACCCCTTCTTCATTAGCTCCTCCATTTTTTCCTGGAAAATCTGATTCTCCTTGGGACTCATCCAATAGTGTGGTAAATTTTGTAAGCTTGCCCATGGAACCAAATCAATATGGTGCTGAATATCTCTCAAAGGTAGAAGGACATTTGGTAAATCATCGGACACCAACTCACTAAATTTAGTCAAAAGGGACTGTACCTTTTCAGGTATCACATCTCTCTGCTTTTATTTCCCTTCTATCACTAGAGCTCGTACTACCACAACATGTACTCCATGCTTCCTTAACCCCCAATTCCAAATCAGTTATTGAAGTGATTAAGGAGAGTAAAGACCGATCTCCCGTCGTAGCCTTAGTTATGACACCAACTGAACTTCGTTTCGGGACCATTACGATCTTCCTATCTTCAAAACATAAACATTGTTGCGCCTCCTATAGGTCACATCCACGTCAAACTGCCATGGGCGTCCCAATAACACATGACTAGCATCCATGTCGACTACATTGCAGACCACCTCATCTTAGTAGTGCTGCTTGATTGAAATGGGAACTTTGCACACCTCAGTCACATTCACTTTAGGCCCTTTCTGAATCCACCCAATCACATAAGGCTTTAGATGTTTGTCAACTCGCAGCTTCAAGTGTTCCACCAGTATTTTGGAAATGAAGTTCTCACAACTTCCACTGTCAACAATCAAATCACAAACCTTTCCCTGAACACTACATCAAACCTTAAATATATTGTTTCTTTGTGAGAAATCCTCCAGCTTCGTTGAACACATGACTCGCTGAATTACACAGTTTAAATGCTCTTCCCGTTCCTCCGTAATTTCTGCTACATCCAATAGTTCGTCCATGTCTTCTCCTTTTTTAACATATTGATCCTCCTCATCATCCTCTCCAGCTTCCACGAATTTCACGGGCTTCCTTGCTGGACACTCATTCGAACGATGACCTGGTTGACCGCACCTGTAACACTTTAAACCACCTGATTTAGTATATGGATTTGGCACCGTGGGCCTTCCTTCCCAACTGTTGTTGTCGGATATGTCCCGGTATGGTTATTACTAGGAACCGTACTCTTTTGGGTCTGATCTGCAGCAGTTTTAGACTGACTCTGTCCATCGCTTGGTGAGAATCTACCTGTGTTCGCCGTTGTATAGGACGACTCACCCATGTCCTTCTTGTAGTTGGAAAAACGACTAGGTGTTTTCTCCATTAACTTTGCTTTCAAGGCCATGTTATACACCTCATCTACTATCCAAACCACTTGTAGTCCAATTTTGTCTCGAATGGTCGACTTCAATCCCCCCAAATATCTGGAAACCTGTTGTCCCTTAGTCTCATTTAGGTTGTTATGAACTGACACCTAGACCACTCCTCAGTATAATCTGCAACAGTCTTGTTACCCTGCACACAATTCTAAAAACTCTGAAAAATAAATTGTTCATAATCTGGAGGTAAAAACTTGTTCATCATAAGTTGTTTCATTCGCCTTCAGGATCGTTCAGGGGGTCATCCATCTGCAACTTCTCCCATCATATGGTAGTCCTGCTTCTCAACTTATATGATACCGCTTGACTTGTCGTTCTTCCGTGACTTCAGTAAACTCGAAGAATCTTTTAACCTCTGAAATCCAGTCCAGGAATTCTTCAATCTGTAATTTCCCATTGAACAACAGCATGTCTGCGCGGATTCTATAGTCAGGTTGATTTCGATTTTGTTGATGATTCCCTAGGTAACCTGCAAAGTCCCCCTCAGAATCTTCGTCACTGGAATCTTCAAACTGTACGATTCTCACTGCTCTAGGCAGGCGTCTACCTCCAAGGCAGCCAAGGGCAACTCCCTCGACTCCATCTCTGTTGGCAGGGGCAGTAGTGTTGACATTAAGGGTGTTGGGATTAGGTTGCCGCTCCAACAATTGCTGTAGCATGGCCTCCAACCTCTAAATCGTCTACCGCTGCTCATAAATCGGCATCAGTATCCTTACGACTAGCGTCGCGAGGGTTAACTCTTTTGGCTTCGTTGTTGGCCATCAAACAAGGAAAATCCTAAGTTGTGATACCACTTGACACAGAATGGAAGTTTAAGGGTTTACTAGCGTAAGCCCCGAGCACGTAAAAACTGGAATCCACCAAAAAATAATAGTAAACTAAAATGAATGATATTTATTCTGATAACAGAGAGCCTTTAAATAGTCTTTGGAAACTCTAATTTAAGCAAAAGGACCAAAATAGATATCCACTAAATCAAAACAACTAAAAACGTAAAAAAAAAAAAAAAAAAAAAAAAAAAGAAGATAAAACTTCAACTGCCCGTCAACGTGCCTTAAATAGTGAATTTGAGGATGAAAACGATGTCAACCGGGGAACCTCGGGTTGGGACGGTATGGAGCACTGAAAACCCTTTCCGAAAACATATTATAACAGAAAATCTGGCACTCGAGCTAAAAGTTTTGCCCGTTTCTTCGGAGCAGCAGCTCTTTTAGCAAATTTTCTATCCATCTCTTCTTCAAACTCCAAAGTCAATTGTCCTACATCAAAGACAAGGGGCCACTCCCTCTCTCTTGCAGGGGGAGGGTGGACTCTCATGGGGAGTCCCTTCCGAGAGAAGGAAAATGTTATATGTTCCCCATTCTTTCTTATGTCTTATGAGAGCACATGTATTTGGTTATAGGCAACTCAGTTGGATCTTTGTCTGGCAAGAATGGCCCTACTCGCTTGTTAACGTCGTCGGCACATTTTACTCTTATCAAGGAGCTCCATCAATTAAGGTTGTTCAGAAATTACCTTTTATCATATTTTATTGCACCTTTTTGTGGTTTTCTCCACTAAACCCTTCAAAATTCCTTAGAATTTGTAAGGCGTTGCCATTTAAGCTTCATATACCGCTACACTTCAACGTTATCAGAATTACTTTTCTAAATAGTCAACTGCTGATAAAATTTTAACTGCAGAAAGTCTTAAAAGCTCAAATAAAAAAGATCTTCGGATTCAATCTCCATCTCGCCTACAATTTATTTCTTCTCTAGTAAACATCATTTTCTTGAACCACTGATTAGAATCAGCATTCACATACACAAAAGGTGCCTTCAAAGCCAGGTTCATCGATACATCGAATGTGAGCAGCACCCCCATATTTCTTGTGGCAGAAAGCGAAACATTTATCAGTGTGTCCACGGCTGCATGGGATCTCAGGATGCCGGTCAAAGCAGATGGTTAGTGCATGAGCTGATGGACTCATCATCCCAACTATAAATTAAAAAAGCCAATGGCATAAAAATATTTTTAGAAATAATATAAATCAATCTGAAAGAAAAGTTATAAACCAAAAGTAAAAGCAATATACATTGGAAATTGGGAGGCAGAGGCTAAAATATACTTGATACAAGAGCGGCAAGTAGAAATGTGCTGAACAAAGATCTTGAGAATTAGGCCATTCTTACTCAACAATTTTACGAGAAAACTGAAAATGGCTTTTTATGGATAGCACAAAGCATTGAGATTAGATTATGACAATCTCATATTAAGATTATTAAATTATCAATACTAGATTCTCATAATTTTCCTACAAACTTCTTTATCTCTACTTTTAATACCAAATCAGAAAGAAGTCAACTTCAGTTTTCAGGATGTTGGACTAAACTTAAAAATTTACACACAAGGAAACAAAGTTCACTTACAAGGAAATAATGAGTTTGAGGATAAACAGGTCTTTTTGTTAGCTAAAGGTGGAAACAATTAAGGATTGACATACACAAATATGTTCTATAAAAGCTTACTTATAAGCCAAGCCAAACAAGAGTTACAAGTAAGTTATAATTTCTAATAGAATTATGATCAAATAAAAGCTTTTAGATATTGACAATGATAACAAGTTTTTTGAGGCTTGGTAGGTAAATTAAATGCTGTGCAAATTCTTGTCGAATCATGGAGAAGTTCTTTTGTAGAACCACGGAAAAATGTCATTGTTTTTCTCTTTGCATTTCTTTTTTATTTTGTTATTCAGCTGAATAAATATACTTATTCATCTATTGGGTTCATAACACCACAAGAAATGTGGAGTGGTCTACCTGCAGAATACCATAGCTGAGAATATATGGTGTGCAGAAATTTTGGGTGCGCAATAGGGAACTTAAAACCAAGGCTAAAAATGTATCTTCATTGGGATATCCGGATGGTTTAAAGTCATCAAAGTTTGGTGTGAATGACTAATTTACGCAATCCCAAATGATACTTGCTTTCCTATGGAACACAGAATTGTTGATGAAAAGTAGGAGTTTGAGGTGGTGTCAAAAACTAAGATGTTTGATTCATTCATGCAAGATAAAAGTGAAAGTTACCTAAACGAAATCAACTGCAAGTTTAAAGAGAAGATGCTCAATTCAGAACTACAGGATGGCCAGAGATCGACGAAGAAGAAACTCAATTAAGAGCTATGGATATGCTGACTTGATTTCAAAGATGTTTAAAAGTATTTTCTGTTCTCTACTGCTAAGTATACAATAGTTCAAGGACATCTTTTCTGACAATATAAAATTAATAAGAACTTTAAATAAAACGTAACTCTTTCCAATTAGAAGCATTGATATTCACAACAGTACCTAAAGAAACATGGTTCAATTGAAGTAAACATGACAGTTAATTTAGTTATGAGAATATTTGTAGGCAGCAAAATCTACACCAACTAAAACTAGTTCTTCTAACATGCAGACACTTAATCCTCATTCAGATACTAGATCCTCAATCTTCTGTAGTTGAAGGCTGCGCACAAGCACAAAATTGGGATTTCTTTCGCCTGTGAATTGTTCTTCTCCCATTATAAAGATAATCCCGCAAAAGAATTCTTCTTCTTGATTCATACATTGTGGATTTAACCCCCACTTCATTTTCATCATCAAGTTTCAGCAAAACAAACTGTAACTTCTGTACAACCAATTGCAATCGCGCAATTTTTTCAGAAATTCTTCTAGTCTGAGCTGAAAATCTCCGTCTGCTAGCACTTCCATCCTCGTCAGACTCAAATGAGGAGTTTGCATTGAAGAAGGAGCTGTTTCCGACACGTTTCATCAATTTCTTGTTGAGATCAAACAACTTCAGGATGGTCATGTCAGCTTCTTCGAGCTGTCCCTTTAGTTTCTCACATTCAATTACAGCTTTGCCCCTTTTGCTCTTCTCAGTAATTTCGAGTTTCCTCTTTAAGTCTTGAACTGTAATTTCAAGATTCGTCAGTTTCTGAGTATCAAAGTTAAGTCTTTCTAGGATCTTCCTCTTATTCTCTTTCTGCAGGACCTCAGTTGATCTTTTGGAGATCTCAAACTTGTCCAAACTCAAATCATTTTCAACCAATGCATCCGAAATAAGACACTTATCTTTCCGTTTGTTTATTGATTGAACCCGATGGAAATCATTGATTTTATCAGCTGATGGTGAAATTCTTTTCTTTGACTTGCAAACAGTGAGACCAATGCTTCCATTAGGGTTTGAAGCTTCCCATAATTCCGAGACTCGATTATCAGTTGCAACATGTTCTTTCCATTTAATTCCATGAGATGAACATTCAGATTTCTGATCAAGCATGATGTCCTTTGTCAGAAGTGAATTTTCTGCCTCAGATGTTTCAGACACTGGCTTCAAATTTCTACTACACTGGCTGTTCTGAGATTTTAACTCCACAATTTGGCTCATTGCAGATTCAAGATTGGACTGTAGATCAATGTTTTCCTGAACAAGGAGGTGTGTCATCTCGACCGTTGCCTTTCCAATGGCTTGAACTCTAGCTTGCAGACTTAGCAAGTTTGATAATGTATCTGGTACTGTGGCCTTCTCAACTTCAACTTCATTCAAATGGTTTCCACATAGACGATTCATCAATTGAGTACCCTAGAAATGAACAACAATGACAAGAATCCAACAATTAATACAAGTAATATTCATCGGTGATGCAGCTTGATTTCCTAAAGAACAATTCTTACTATGCAGAACAATATCAACATTATCCTAGCAGAAGATTTTCAATCACATTCAGTGTTACGAGGGAAGTTGAATTTGAAACTTCCAAGAGCACCATATCATATAAGTGATATTTGTTAGAAAGATAGCTGCGAAGTTAAGATTCTAGCAACAGAATATGCCACGTCTTTGTATATTCAACTGTGCTGAAACACACAAAAAGATTCCAGTAATTGCTGGTTAAGACCAAGCTAATTAACTTGTTCCAAAGAAATTAGTAATTTCTGGTTGGTAGGGTTCTGTAGGTAAAAGGGAAATGAGGAGATAAAAATATTTTCTCGACAAGCTACATTGAAGTGTTCCTATCATGTCATGTTGGAAACAAGAAAACTTGTCAGACTCGAGACAATCCGCAAACACATTTCTGATGACAAAAATGGGAAGAGCGTGTATAAATGAATCGCATAAAGATGGAAGGACTTTGGATATCAGACGCTAGAGGGTATTGGACATGGAATGGAATTATTGTTTTATTTGATGTTTAATTAATTTATACTTTTGCTCTTTCCTTCAGTTATATCTAAAGCTGATAATCTTTGCATAAGTTTCATTTAAACAAAAGTTGTATATGACAACTGCAACTCAAATAACATGTTGATATAGTTTCTCAGCTGTATCTTGTCAAGTTCTAGAAGAACTTTAATATCCCATGTCTGTTATGTCATGTCTTGTCTGAATTAATGCAAATAAGTAGCAAGTGACATCTCAGCTGGGCGAGTCACATTTTAGATGATTGGTTTCATGGGAATCTACTAAAAAACTTTTAACACGGAATATTAGTTATTTGAGTGTCAAGATTACTCCAATTTAGGAATACAAACTCAACCTCAGATCAATCTGGCATCACATGTTTAGAATGATAAATCTTACCTCAATTTCCTCATTTTTAGGATTTTGAAGCTTGACATGTAAATTGGTGCAGTTCTCCAGGGATGATATGCTTTCCTTCAAAGAAATTGTTTCAGCCCCATAAGCAGTCAATTGACTTTTGAGACCTTCGTTTTCGTCTATATAGCCAACACAAGTTTTGTAGAGCTCATGAAACTTCTGCTCATAGATATGCTGGCTGACTATAGAGGACTGTAATTGACCAAAAACCAATGTAGCATGATTCTCCAACACGTCAATCTCCATACTTAACTGGCCATTCTCTGCAGAGAGTTTGAAAATATGATTTTCTTGGCCGTCTCTTATCATCCTGAGCTCATTATACTTCATCATCAAATATTCCAAATCTTCTCTCAATTTGAACTTTTCAGTTTCTATCAGATATATCTTCCGTTGGGCTTCCTGAAGTTCCATTTCATTCTTATGTAACATGTTGTTTCCATTTTCAATCTTTTGATTTAGCTGATTTTTGGCAATGGAGACAATTTTCAACTCATCCTCTGTCTTCTGCAATCTCTCTTGGAGATGAAGATTTTCCATTTGTGAGTCTTTCAACCTCCCCTCATTTAAGCTTAACTTTCCCGCAAAAGCACCATTGACACCATGAAGTTTATTTAGATCATCACCAAGTTCTCTTAATATCATAAATTTCTCACGAACACAGTCTCTTAAAATCGAGGAAAAGTTATCTAGAGCTAATATTTTGCCACATAAAACAGAATTTTCCTCTTCTACGATGCAATTCTTTTTCTTTAGGTGTAAGAACTTGTCTGCCAAGGATCTATTCTCCGCACAAATTTCTAAATTCTGTTTCTGTGATTTCTGGCAAGAAACCTGCACATCCAATAATTTCCTGTGTAAATTGCCTATCTCGGTCATTAGTTCATCAACTTTGCAATCCCCAGCCCTTAATCCTATTTGAGTGGTTTCAAGTTGAGAAGTTAAATCATCCCTTTTACTAATCAGATCAATCTTCTCATTGACAAGTATCTGACATGAATCTTCTAAGCTTTTAGATCTATCCTTCAGAGCTTGAAGTTCATCATGAGAATGAGAAAGGGAATTCTCAAGAAGAGTGTTCTTCCGTGAGAGTTTTTCTTGATTATCTCGTGATACCTGTAGCTGAGTCATGAGAGTAGCATTCTTTTCAAGAAGAGTCAATTTCTCCTCAGAAAGAGATTCCTGGGATTGCTCCAATGAAGTTTCCAAAATTGAACTTTTCTCAAGAAGGAGCTCCAAGTTCTCCAGTTTCTTCAAGAGAACTGCTTTATCACTTCTTTCTCTGTTGCAATTTTCCTTCAGATTAAAATTCTGATCCTGTAATTCCTTCACTGATAATTCTAAGGACTCTGGGTTCAGGCCTATGGCTTGCATCTGCTCCAAAAACGAAAGGTGCCTATCGTTCAAATCATTCAATTCTTCTTTCAGGCAATACATTTCATGTTGAAGAGCATTACTTTGACTGATTTGAAGCTCAAGTTCCCCCTCAATTTTAATTTTCGTTTCTTTTAAGCTAGAGATCTCATTTTGCATATACTTCATTGATAAGGCTGAAGATGCATTAAGCTCATCCAGGTTCTTGTTCTCCTTCTTAAACTTTAAGGCTTCATCTTTTAAGCTCCGATTTCGGGTCTTTACAACTTTCAAAATTCTAGCCCTCTTCTGTAAATCTGAAACCGCTAATCGCAATTCTTCCTGAGTTTGATAGTGCACGTGCTGCAAAGCTTGGAAAGCTTTTTCAGTGTCCACAAAATGCAAGCGCTCGTCCTGTATACAAACCCAAAGTCTTCCCAATTCCTTATGCTTCTCTGTAATTTCTTGAGTTTGAGTTCCAATCCTCAACATCAAGGATTCCACCTCAGAGTGAAGAGACTGGTTTAATCTTTCTAACAGAAGACATTGTTCTTCAGCACCTTTTAATTTTGAAGCTCCAATTTCTACCTCGACTGTAAGCCGCTTTGCCTCCTCCTCTGCACATGTGAGTTTGTGCTCTAGACTAGAAATCATCTCCAAGCATTTCTGGTGTTGGAGAGTTGCAGCTTCCTTCTCTTCAGTAAATTTTGAAATGGTCTGCTTCAGAATCAAAACCTCACCTTCTGCTTTTTCTGCTTGCTCTTTCAACATTCTTGATTCTTTTTCAGTAAATTGTAGTTTGTTCTCCAGGTTCCCTATCATCTCCAAAGATTTCATGTACTGATTGTGAGATGCATCTTTCAACGATTGCGCCTCAGCTTCAGCTCTACTGGCCTTCTCATTAAGTTCCTTTGCACGATCCCGGGCACTAGAAATAATATTGTCAAGATCAGCTATCATGTTCAAGCACAGATGGTACCTTTTAAGGGTAGCGTCCTTTTCAGCTTCTAATTTGGACAGTGATTCCTTCAAGATAACAACTTCATTTTCTGCATTGCTTGCACAATCACTAAGAACTTTGGAGTCCTCTCGGGCATGAGAAATATCAAATTCAAGCTTGGATAGTTTATTCAGGCTCTGTTGATACTGAACAAGTACAGCTTCCTTCTCGCCCTCCGTTCGGGCAAGGGCTTCCTTCAAGATCAGAATCTCCTCGGATTGAACGCTTTGTCGTTTCTCCTCTGTTTCATCAAAATTAAGGCCCTTTCTCACCATCCCTTCTATCAACTTTGCATGATTACCAGGCCAAAACAGATCATTGTGCTCTTTCAAACCAATTGTTCCCTTTGCAGAATTGGACTCATTTGTGAATTCTCCAATTTCTTCAACAGAATGACAAAAAGATGACGAGAGTCCCACAGCATCCTTATGCAAATCCATTTCACATAATGCAAGTACTGGGGTTGAAATCTCAGGAGCTCTAGGGTCAGTCCCAGAGACAGAATTTGCAGATGAATCATCAGAAAATGTTAAGGGAACTTGATTTGGAAAAACTTCTGCCATAGTCCTGTGAGCCTGGCGAATCACACCAGTTGCATGGTCATATCTTTCTGCAAGTGCACGATATGCCCGGTAGAACTCCTCAACTAGTTTCATAAGCTCAGGACGTTTCTTATAATACATCTCTGCTCTCCTTGCAAAGGAATCTGCATCTTCTTCTATAAGCTTGATCATTGTTTTGACTTTGGTATCCATATCTGTTAAAGAATGGCAGAATCAGCAGCACATAACAAGAAACTATGCGAAAGTTGAACAATAAAAATAATTAGACCATCAATTGATGAATGAGGTTCGGCACCTCAGAGGGACTTGTGCCAAAAAACATGTACAGTATAGTAGTATCAGATTGAACTACGAGAGTAAGTGATTCTTTCAACTGTCTGGTCAAGAGAAGATAAGGAACATGTAGATAAATGTATGAGATGCAATCCCCTCTAATTGAATTTTATTTATCTTGTGTATGTTTGAAGAAACAAGAAACGCTTCACAAAATAGGAAAACCTGATCAGCGAATCTATTTTCCCAGTGGGCAGTGGTACAAGAAATTGATCTTCTTCTCAAGTTACTCCACAAAGCCGTGACATAAGATCTTCATGAATATCAAAATGTAACATTAGTTCCTCCGGCAAGCCATACCGAGGTTGTAGTATGTCTAGACACCAACTCCTGGTGCCATCATTACAAGTTATAAGATTATGAACTAAAGGATATGTTGATTTTTAGTGATTAAGAAGCACGAGCACTCTTCCAAGGATGGAGTTCTGGTGTCTGACACATATTGAACAACTACACTACTTGGAAACTTTGTGACACATATCGAACATGCCACATGGCATGTTCTATTTTTATATACTTATTTGAGTATACACGGTAGGGAAACTTCTCCAACTCACCTCGAAAACCTGCCTCACACACCGCAACATTTTTTGTAGCCTTTTATTTTCTGAAACATCAACATTACTTGCTCCAACCAAACTCACTACATTTCTGGTGCATGCTTGAGGCAATAATTACTCTGTAGTGCTCAATTACCCAGGGGAACAAATAGCTTATGATGTCACTAATACCCAAATGGAAATACGCCCAGACCAAAAAGTTTAAACTGGCTATTCAAATAAAAACCAAACCTGGGCAGCAACAACTTGTGTTACATCCGACCAATATTAAGTTGCCTCATCACAAAATGGTAGACAAGACCTAGTTACCTAATCAAGCCTATTCATGGATGATCGAACAAGTAACGCCATTAAGCCTAAGGCCTTATGCTCATCAGAACAATATCATGGCTGATATAGGTTGCGGTAGAGCATTTAACTTTAACAAAATGTATTCAATGTAAAAGGCGATGATATGATCATCAAGCTATTAACACATCTACTCAGCATCTTATCCATCAGGTGACAAACAACGTAATCCATAACTTGTGAGACTCAAACCTGTTCAAGCCAAGCACCTATACACTAGTGTCTATCTATTCAATCTATATGTCCTCAAAGCTATTTAATCTAGGTAAGATGCAAGATTTTCTTCCAAACCTAAAACTCTACACTATCATTTCTTGAACACTTCATTCGATTGAATCTACCATTGAAGCATGGTTGGTCATCCCCTCTTCTTTGTATATAAACAGATTCTAAATTCATGCCAAGAACCAATAAAATCCCACAAATGATGAAAGGAATTTTTCGAAATTGGCTTCTCACAATGTGCATTGTGAAAAATAACCTTCATTTCCACATTTTCATTTATAAAGCCATGTTTTATGGAAAGTGTCTTACGTATCCTTATCATAAAAGACCTTTCTCTTTCTACAATTAGTCGAATTAATTCTAACTTTGTCATAATCGACCGCAATCTAGTCAAATCAACCCCTTATTTTACGGTCTCCTTCTAATCTAACTAAGTTCTATCTTCCATGGTTCTAAGGTAGGTAAAAAGGGAATATGGACGGGATGCAGAGAGAGAACTGAAATGCAGTGGGAACTAGAATGAGTCGGATATGTTGGGACTAGGGAGCGAAGAAGTAGAGGGCAGGGGTAAGGGGGAGGAGGCTGGACTTATGGGGGATAGGGAGCGAGAAAGAAGATGACATAGACGGCTAAGCTTATAAGCTCCTTAAAATGAGCCTATTTGGACTATAATGAACTGTCTGCTGCCCAAAAAGAAGATCCTTTTAAGAAATTTTCAAGCTTAGCCAGGCATATCACAAGAACAAATCAGTAATAAATCTTCAGAGATATTACCTGTAAGGTTCTCCTGAAGCCATTTTGAGTTTTTGGGGCTAATATGGCTATCCCACCACCACGAATACATCCGTCTTGAATCCGAATCCGACAATGCTGCCATCTTTCTTTCTTTATAAAAGCTATGCAAAACTCTGCATAATTCTAATCATTAATCCAAAGCCGGAATAAAGTGAAACAAAACATTTCAAACACCCAATTCCATATAAAGAAAAGGGCACTAACTGAAATAATGAAATTCAACAATTTACAAACACTATATAGTTTTAAAATTAAAAATCAGACTCAGATCATGAAAATCAAATCAGAAAATTTATATATTCCAGAGAATCACATAGCTTTTGTTTTTTTGATTTTTTGGATTAAAAACTGCTCAACTATCCCAAAAAGAAGAAATAAAATATAGGAAAGAAAGAATGACTGAATTCTCAGTAACCCATGAAAATGATCATCAAAATGTGTTCAAAAACAAAAAAAAAAGTGAAGTCACAAACAAATCATACTTGGTGTATATGGAGAAATACATTCATAAGTATAAAAATAATTATAATTGACTGAGAGAAATATATGAAAAAACTTACTGGAAAAAATGGAAAATGAATTGGAAACGGTGAGTTTTTAGACAGCACTACTGCTGCTTTTTCAGCTTTATCTTTCTCTTTTTCTTCACCCCATTATCTCTTCAGATCTCTCTCTGTTTCTTAATTCTCTTTACTTACATATGAGCATGTGATGTGATGATACTTCATGATTATAGACTAACTTTGGTTTCTTGAAAGGGAAATGCTGTTATAGAAAGAAGGTTGGCAAAACACCTAACGACAAAATAGGCATACCCAATAAACTTGGAAATTATACGTCTCTTTCCTTTTTTATTTTTTAATTTCTTTTTACCTTTTGAATCTAAAGTTTGAGGGAATCAACTGAAATGACAGGTTTGACCTCTGGTTTTCCATTTTTATGATCTTTTTTGTTACACTGGTAATTAATTCATAATTGTATTTTTATTCTTTTTGAATAAATCTAAGTGTACAACATTGGTTGAAAACAATGATTGACAATCATGTGTTGTCAAAATCCTACCATATGATATAAAAAATGATTTTTTAAAATTTGTTGTGAGGTGGGGACCACCACCGATAAATATACTGATATTAAATGTCAACGTCTCCATCAAGGGTGATATTGAATTTTAAAAATGATAATGAGGAGATTGTTGTAGCCATAGAGAAATCAATTTCGAGGCAATGTGTCTCCTTACATTAGGGAATGCAATGTGATTTTGAATGGAGGGTGAAGACACTTATGGTGTGTTTAATTGTCTGTATTTTTTATGGAAATTTTTTTTTCCATTTAATTTCCTATTTTTTTGTTGTTTGACTGATAATTTTTGGAAAAATATTTTCTTACTTTTGATCACGTGACTATATTTTATTTGAAAACAATGAAATTTTTTTTTTCTTTAGGGAGTGGTAGTTTTTATTTTTCAGGTAATTCACTTTCACTTTCTCTCTATCGTCTATTATCTATCTCTCATTTACCCACCAATAAAAATTGGACAGGTATAATATTTTCTAGATTAAACCTAAATCAATTAAACACATTTAATTAATAATTTTTCATACAAATAAGCTGTAGGCAGTTGAATTGCCTAAATTTTTTTTTTTTTAATACAAATTTCATGCTAGGAATTAAATGCACCATTAAGGATATTGGAGCTGGAATCTTGCTAATGCAATCTCATAACCCATTTATCTATGCACCCGAGAGGGTGACAATTGTTGTATTATGGACCTGATGAATTCCTTTTCGAGGTGCAATGTGAGTTGATTCAACTAGAGGCAACTAAGGAATAAAATAAACGACGTCTTTAATTAAAAAAGTTATTTTTTTTTTTAAATATAATTCACAACAAAGTGTCATGTATTAAAAAACGCATGTTTACTTTTTAATTTTTAAGTTTACACTTCTTTCTTATGCTTAGCCAAACATGCTCTTAAAATCTAATTAATTAAAAGTCAAAAGTTAAGATATGTGATAGTTGGTAATTTAAAATTTGATGATATTTTAAGCTTGTTTATTTGTGGTGCTTAATGAATTGCTCAACATAGATATTTTATACTAAAATTTGTTTAGCTAATAAATATGTTTATATTTTGTCTTTCAATATAAGGGCTCGTTTGGTTGAGATTAAAATTGGATTAAAATTGAAAAATTAGTCGTTATTGTTGACTTTTATTAGACGGGTAAGATCCAATAACGATTATATTTTCAATTTTAATTGGATTTTAATCGGTACTAAACGGGCTCTAAGTCTCTGTTTGATACACATTCTTTCAAAATTCATTTTCAATCACATATTTTTCAATAAAATAATATTTTCCATCATTTCAATAACTTTTTCTTACTTTTTAACCACATATTTCCCATCATATCACTGTTTAAAATACATTTTTTCTCAATAATATCCATCAAACACACCTAACAAAGGAAAAAAAAAATGATCAATTGAAATAGAATATTTGTAGATTGTACTTTTACTACTCGTTTGATAACTATCGAGTAGATTCAATACTGTCCCATCAGAAGAGAAGTTCGAATTGGTCGTTAAAAAGAAGAATTTCAATTCATATTGGTGAAATCAATGTGATTTAATTACGCCCTAAAATGGCAGCATCATAAAAGTTTTAATGTTTTTAACTTTTCAGACTACTAGAAATGGTTGCATCATTAAATTAATTACTTTCCTAATTGTGTATTAAGAAAATCCCGAAATAAATAAAGAGCAATCATTGTTACAGCGGCGCTTTACAGAATAAGGGGGTCTTTTGGCTTTGGAAAAGCTATTCGCGGTAGCTGCTTTTTGGACTTTGGGTGGCATATTGGCCCACATTCATCATGCATAATCGAGTCTAATGATTCTTCACTATGCCCCCCTCTTTCACAGCGATAATCGGAAAAGGAATCGTGATGGTGGGGTCTTAGATAGAGACATGCGATATTTTAGTAATGATCAAATTGTATGTGGTCTTGTTGGGCCGTGCTTCTTCTCCCGGCTCA
>CAIGRO010228368.1:0-15066 GCA_903798355.1 Fraxinus baroniana | reverse complement strand
CTTTTGCACTTAGTTCGTAATTTTAGTTTAATTTGCATACTAGCCATAGTTTCATCATAAAATCATAAAAATAATCATCTTAAGTTTAATAGATTCGGTTAAGGTCGCGAAAATAAAAATCTAGTTAAATCAATCCTCATGGGAACGATACTTGAAATTTTAGGATTTCCACTTTATTACTTGTCAACGAACCGTGCACTTGCGGAATTCAAATTCGAAACATATTTTCGTGAACATATATATTGAGAGACTTGAGATCACCGTTGTAGTTCTCTTCTTCTTCAAGGTGAAATGAGTAGACGTAAGTCCTCCTATTCTTCGCTTGTTCTCATTTTCTTTCTACTCTTTCAAATGGTAAACTTAAATCGTTCTCTTATTTTCCCGGCGTTTGAGGGCACCCCGGTTTCATGAAAGGATTTTTATGTTATAATTGTTTGTTTTTTATAAACTTAAATCAATTAATTACTTTAGTTGGTGATGTATCTTGCCTAATAATCCATCTTACTGGATGAACTTAGTTTGTAGAGATTCCATTTTGTAGTTTCCTTGTTAAAACAGTTTGTAGTGAAATATCATTTCCAATGATGTGCACCTTCTTACTATAAACCAATTGCCGAGCTCGTAAGGTCGAGTTGTTAATTGAGTTGATTCAATATGGTACCATTACAAGTTTTAGATTGAAATCTTTGCACCACCCATTTATAAAATTGGGATTGAATCATGTCTACATGTGGAGTACGTTAAAAACTAAATTTAAAATCTCGTTTTTCAAAACTTTAGTGGTTAGAGTTAGACGAGATAGTTCAACATGATAGGATATATATTTTCAATTAAAGTTGGTTTATATAGATTTTATTACATATGAGAAAGGATGAACTAAAATTTGTCAAGAATTATGTTATTTATACCCTTTGGAGTATACTTTGGTTTATCCGACCCAGTGTTCTAAAAAGCGTAAAGCGTGGCTAGGCGTGGAGGTCAATCTTCTCTTTTTTTATTTTAAATTTTTAATCATTGTAAAAAAAATTAAACAATTCAAATAATACATACCAAACATCTGAAATTATAAAATACTGCATTTACTTAATAATTCATTCATAAAGATAAGTTTCAAAATCATAATTACATAACGTAGATAACTTGTATCTTAAATCTTATATAATCTAACTCTTTATCGAACTCTAATTTAATGTCTTCTTCTTCATCTATAAACAAAAAAAACAAAAAAAAAAAACAAAAAGAAATGTACATTTAATGGAGCATAGCATATTTAAGTAATTATTCATTGGCCAAAACAAATGAGTCGTGTATGCCTAGGCGGGAAAAATTGAGTCTACAAGGGGAAAGCGCGTCTAGCACACCTAGCCGCCTAGGTGCGCTTAAGCACGCTTAGTCGCGTATTAAGTGGTCAACGTTGTCCGTTGACCGATTAATTACCCCTTAGCCTCAAAGCGATGCGTTTTCATCCCACTTCGCGCTTGACACGTTTTTTAGAACAGAGATCCGTCCCCACCTCCTCCCTCACATGGGGGTCGGACCTGACCCCCATGTGGGGGAGGGGACGAGGTCGGGTAAACCAATAGCAAAGTTGAATTTGTCAATCCCCATGTAAGGAAGGGGGTGAGGTCGAATAAACCAATAGCAAGGTTGAATTTGTCAATTGTCTCTGACTCCATGTGAGGGAGAAGGTGGGGTTGGGTATACCAGTAGAAAGGTTGAATTTGTCAATTGTCTTATCGAGTTCTATCACCACTACATGACAAATATGATCATAATGCTTTATTGATCTCTTTTTTATTTTTTGGTTGTTGACAAGGGTGAACAAAAAATAGAACTGCAAAATTGAATCAAACCTTTGGTTTTAAAACCGTGGTTTCGGTCGGATCATGAGTACCTATGAACGTTTCGATTTTGAACCATTTTTGATAACGAAAAACTGTTTAAAATTGAACCAAACTATTAATATAATTTTAAAAATAAATGAAAATCAAAGCTACCACTGTTCACCATTTCACTTCTCAAACCTACCATAACCCTTCTCCCTACATTCCGAAGATCTAGTAGTCCAAAGGTCCTAGTCCAATGATCAAAAGTCCCAGTATAAGGTCGTGTTCAGAAGAAATTAAAATCGGATTAAAATTGAAAAATTAGTTGTTATCGTTGACTTTTATCATTATATTTTCAATTTTAATTAAATTTATGCACAATCGAACACGCCCTAAATATGATAAAATGATAGCCTTTGATTTTTATATAAATTTGGAAGCCGTCACTCTTATGTCATTAGGCTCATGTTTGGTGGTGGCCTTATAATTAGAAAAATATATTACTTTTTAAGAATGTGTGATAAAAAAAATAAGAAAATATTTTGATTTTATGTATAAAATATTTCGTTGTTAATGTATAATTGAAAATGAAAATATCAAATAAAATATCTTAATTACTATTTCTGTCAATTTTTCTAGAAGTTATCAACATGTTCCTGACAAATTATGTTCTTTAAAATCAATTAAGTTTTACTTTTTTTTGGGTCAAAAATAGGTTACATGACATATGATTTATTTTTTATTATATAAATTTTGTATATGTAATTTTTATATGATATTGACCTAACAATTATGTAGACGTGATTGTGACAAATTTTAATTTTGATGAGAGGTGACAACCATTTATCATGTCATAAGTCACATATCATTCAATTTTTTTTTTTAATTTTGACATTGTATTATTGCATCTCTTCAATAAATCAGGTCTAACCCGGCCCACTTAGGGCGTTTTGAGCATTTTCCCGCGTTCTCCAGAACACTCTGGTTGGCCTTTTGCCTAACCAACGAAGAAGAATCTGGTTCTTCCCAGTCTTTCTCTCTCTCGAACCTCCGCGATGCACCCGCCCTCCACCCACGAGATATATATATATCGCAACCCCATACCGATTCTTCACAATTAACACATATTCCGCAAACAATCCAAGAAATCACTCTTCATATTCAAGAATTCAAAAATCTTGTTTCTAGTTTAAGGAAAATCGACTTTTGATGGCGAAAACTGAGGGCAAGGCCATTGGTATTGATCTCGGCACGACGTACAGCTGTGTTGGGGTGTGGCAGAATGATCGAGTGGAGATTATTCCCAATGATCAAGGCAACAGAACAACCCCATCTTATGTTGCTTTCACAGATACTGAGAGGCTAATAGGCGACGCGGCCAAGAATCAGGTGGCAATGAACCCACAAAACACCGTTTTCGATGCCAAACGCCTCATCGGACGGAGATTCTCCGACCCTTCTGTTCAAAGTGACATGAAGCTCTGGCCGTTTAAGGTGATTCCAGGCCCTGGTGACAAGCCTATGGTTGTTGTTCAGTACAAGGGTGAGGAGAAACAGTTCTCGGCGGAGGAGATTTCTTCAATGGTTTTGACAAAAATGAAGGAAATTGCTGAGGCTTTCTTGGGGCAAACTATAAAGAATGCTGTGGTTACTGTTCCTGCCTATTTCAATGATTCGCAGAGACAAGCTACGAAGGATGCTGGTGCCATTGCTGGGCTCAATGTAATGCGGATTATAAACGAGCCGACTGCGGCAGCAATTGCATATGGTTTGGACAAGAAAGCTTCAAGAACTGGTGAAAAGAATGTGTTGATCTTTGATCTTGGTGGAGGGACTTTTGATGTTTCATTGTTGACTATTGAAGAAGGGATTTTCGAGGTGAAAGCCACCGCGGGGGACACCCATTTGGGAGGAGAAGATTTTGACAACAGGCTTGTGAACCATTTTGTGATGGAGTTCAAGAGGAAGCACAAGAAAGATATCGGTGGCAATGCCAGGGCTTTGAGGAGGCTAAGAACTGCTTGCGAGAGGGCAAAGAGGACACTTTCTTCAACTACTCAGACGACAATTGAGATTGATTCATTGTACGAGGGTATTGATTTCTATGCAACAATTACGAGGGCTAGATTTGAGGAGCTGAACATGGATTTGTTCAGGAAATGTATGGAGCCTGTGGAAAAATGCTTGAGGGATTCCAAGATCGACAAGAGCCAGGTTCATGATGTTGTTCTTGTTGGTGGATCAACAAGGATTCCGAAGGTGCAACAACTCTTGCAAGATTTCTTTAATGGTAAGGAGCTTTGCAAGAGTATTAATCCAGACGAGGCTGTGGCTTATGGGGCTGCTGTCCAGGCTGCGATTTTGAGTGGTGAAGGCAATGAAAAAGTTCAAGATTTATTGCTTCTTGATGTAACACCTCTCAGTCTTGGAATTGAAACTGCTGGAGGTGTAATGACAGTTTTGATTCCAAGAAACACCACAATTCCGACCAAGAAAGAGCAAGTTTTCTCGACTTTCTCCGATAATCAGCCTGGTGTGCTAATTCAAGTGTATGAAGGAGAGAGGCCTATGACCAAAGACAACAATCTTCTTGGGAAATTTGAGCTCAAGGGGATTCCTCCTGCGCCAAGGGGTGTGCCTCAGATCAATGTGTGTTTCGACATAGATGCTAATGGGATTTTGAATGTATCGGCTGAGGACAAGACCGCAGGTGTAAAGAACAAGATCACGATCACGAATGATAAGGGAAGGTTGAGTAAGGAAGAGATTGAGAAAATGGTTCAAGATGCTGAGAAGTACAAGGCTGAAGATGAGGCCTTGAAGAAGAAGGTGGAGGCTAAGAATGCGCTGGAGAATTACGCGTATAATATGAAGAATACTATAAAAGATGAGAAAATTGGAGGGAAATTGGATTCCTCAGATAAGCAGAAGATCGAGAAGGCTATTGATGAGGCTGTTGAATGGTTGGACAGGAATCAGTTGGCTGAGGTTGATGAATTGGAGGATAAACTGAAGGAGTTGGAAAATTTGTGTAATCCTATTATTGCTAAGATGTACCAGGGTGGTGCCGGAGACATGCCTATGGGTGGTGACATGCCGGGAGCTGGTTACGGGAATGCCAGCTCCGGTAACACTGGTGGCGGAGCTGGTCCTAAGATTGAGGAAGTTGATTAAAATTTGAAGGGGTTGTGTTTGTTTTTCTGTTTGGCTGTGTTTTCTGTTTGAATTTAAGGTGGATTATCAAATAAAAATGTAGTTTGTGAAGGTTGAAATTAAGATCCATCTTGTTGTAAGATGTAAACATTTCCTTTTTTTGTTTTGAGATAATAAACTTGTTTTTGTTAAAATTAGATTTTGGTTGATTTGGCTTTCAAATGATTTTATTCAAAACTTGGACGAGTCATTGTCAATTATCATAAGGATAACTTTACTTTTACATAATTTGGGTTACATAATAGTGTTTATACACTCACATGGGTGGAGTTCACTCGAATATTTTATTCAAACGGACCTCACCTATATGAGTGTATGGACACCATTATGTACACCAAATTATGTACACCAAGCATCACTTTTATCATAAATAGCACTCATATTCGGCATTAAGATCCATCTTGTTGTAAGATGTATACGATAATCAATGGTCAGGCAGGGTCAATGTCCGGGTCGAGTAGTCGAGCCTCATTGCTATGTAGTTAATAACGTAGCTGTTGGAAAATCAATTACAGGTTAATAAATTGATAATATTCCTCACATGCACATAGCATTTGGCACATACAAAGATATGTTGCCATGGCAGAAGGCCATCACTTAGGAAAACAACATTATCAATGTGCAGAAACAGACACAAATTAGCCCAACTAGTTTTTCAAATGATCAAATCTAAGATCAAATGTCATACAACAACTTCTCAAAAACTTTCATGTGTTCCATTTGCAGCGAAATCGCAACCGATAAGCTTCCGTCATTGTTTGAACTTGGCAATACAAAACTCAAACCTTCGTACGCGATCCCACCGGGACCCATAAAAATCGGCCTACCCCATCCAAAGTCCGCATCGTGGATTGGGAGTCGAACCCAACTTGTTATTCCAAGATTTGGACACTTAAAAGTATGTGCACCGCGGACAAGGGCCTTAAGATCAGGTTGCAGCTCCAAGTAATCGAGAGCAGATCTCAAGTAATCATTGTCCATTCGAGCTAAAGCATCGTTAATCTTACTCGCAGCGTACCATATGGGCTTTGATTGGAGATCACCAGCTACTGCGATAGGAGTGGCTGTGAATATCACATTCCCAAAATAGCCTTCAGGGAGTGGAGGTTGGAGCCTAGAACGCCCATCGGTTGCAATGTAAAGCTTTGTTTCTTGATCCCCGGGAAGTCCTCGTGCATTACACGTACAACGCCATACATGTCCTGCCAACATTGCGTACGAGCTATAGGAAATCGTATTTCCCTCGTCCTTCGACTTTGCTTTTAGGGCATTGAGTTGGGCACGAGTTAGTTTGAATATGGAAACAGTCGTTTCGGGATCAGATTTAGAGTTATTCTCACGAGGGGTTTTCATGGCAGGAGGAGGTTGGTACTCGATGTGCTTGAACTGAGGCTGGGGTGGATCACGTGCACGGAGGAGAGTCCGATCGATGAAAGTCGAGACAGTAATGTCTAGACCACGAGCCATATCAGACCAAGTATTGATACAGTGAAGACCAGAAAATCCATCTGCTACGTGATGTTGCATTCCAACACCTAGGGAGACTCCTCCACATTTGAAATAGGTTACCTGCACAATAATTGAATCAGTTCTGACTGGTTTTAATGCCAAAGTTCACAAGCAAACAGCTTCAAGCCTCAAATGCATATTGGATTGACGAATAATACGACAAGATCACTTGGGGTTTTCTTTTTCGTTTCCTTCAGTCGAGATAGCTCTTCTGTTTCAAAAAATTGAAGTGAAAATCGACAAGTTACAAAACTACTATTTATTTTCCCTTTGTGATATCCTGGAATTTTTTGACATTTTTGAAAATTACCAATTCCTTTAGTTCTGGTAAAATAATGCAATCCACGACTTTACCTTATATTGGTCACTGCTTGATTACTCGTGTCGTGATATATTAATTTTGTATAGCACTTCAGGGAAAAAAAAAAAAAAAAAAACCAATGGATTCGTTCACCAGAATCGCACCTGTAACACCAGAAGTGGATACGCTGTTATTGGTTGAGAATAATCCACCGCAGGAATAAGGCGTCGGAGCTCCAGTGTCGGAGCAAAGTCGCCGAAATCATCGACCGTCCCATCGGAGTCCGCCTCCACGAACAGCACTCCCTCACCATTACAGTCAATCTCAATTCGACCATCTTCATCTCTCTTCAACCTACCAGCCATGGGATAGAATGGCACCAGCGCACGGCTAAGCGCCTCCTTGAGCACGGTAGCATCGAAAAAGTTCGCCGCCCCAGTCGGCCGGTAAAAGTACACGCTAGGGGTGTGGAAGTTGGGCACCACCAGGTCCACGTTGGAGTTCCACAAGCTTTTCATCGGTGTCGCCGCGGCTGGCCTCACCATGGTGGAATCTTTGACGCTGATCCTCATGGCTTAACGCGGTCGTTGTACGCACTGGCTACAAAAAGTATAATCAAAATTATTAACACGAGACAAACTTTCCACTTCACTATAAAAACGATATTTTTCACATTAAATCACCTACCAAAAAAAGGGTTCTTCAGCAATTTGTTGAATCCGATGACAAAGGTTGTGGTGGAGAACGGCGGTGTTGGGTGGTTGAAGGTTATATACGATGAAACTTTACGAATGGAGTCGTTTATAAGAAATGACCAAATTTGAAGCTTAATATATAAACTTGGCCTCTTACCTACCGCACGGTCCGCACCTAATCAATAAAATGATTGACACCGCATAAAAGCAGGTAGACAAGCGTGAGAGCCAGTTTGGTAGATATTAAAATAAAATTAAAATTGAAAAATTAGTCGTTATTGTTGACTTTTATTAGACGAATGAGACCCAATAACGATCATATTTTCAATCTTAATCGACTTTTTAACCCTCCCAAACAGGCTCTAAATAGCAAAAGAAAAAAAGAAATTGATAATAAAAAAATTGGTAAAATAGTTAATAAAATTCAAAAGAGAGAAGAAACTAATAATGAAATGACAAGAAAATGAGGGAGTTGGTGAGATGGTGACCCAACAATCCTTTAATCCTCGCCAAGGTGGGTCGAGACTCGAGTAGGTCCATTTTATTGGGAGAGTTGGTGACATGGATCGAGAAAAATTCGCATTTACGAATTTTTTTTTAATTAATATTTAAAATTCAACTACGATATTAATTCACGAAAAGTGGAAGAGTCAAATTTTAAAAAGATCACCTACAATTCTAAAATATATCAACACGCGTGCGCACACAAACTTATCCTAATCTATGATGAGTAATTTTTTTTTCCGTCAGGCATTGAATAGTAACTATAAATAGTTATTGACTTTCGAGAAAGGGCTTGTTTGCTGACTCGTCAAGCCATCTCCTTCCACTATATGCACCGGTTAAGTAGGAAGGAAAAAAAAGTGACAACCTGAAAACTTGATTGAGTCGTGATCAGTTTGATCAATTCTTGGTTGAACCGAACGATTGACTAGGGTTCCATTCCATATTTTATGATTTTAAGTTATATTTATCAATTTTTCAATTCAATCAATCAGAGCCATCCGATTGTTGATATATTCCAATTCTTACTTTTCTCCGAATTCAAGAATCTTTCATCGTCTTAATTAACTAGATAAGTATAATTAATCAAATTATCCACATTAATCATTTTAATTAGAATAATGAAATCTAGCACCATTGGTGTCAATACACCAATTTAAATGTCGATCCAATGAAAGATAAGATCGTGTGACTCATTTAACGATATTTATTGTCACATAGACTAGTGTTGTAATACTCGCGGTACTAAATAACATTATTTTTTGATTTAAGGATCTTTCTTGTTTCAATTTGGGGAGAGAGAGAGAGAGAGAGAGAGAGAGTTAAAAGTGTAATTAATCACATTATCCACATTAACAATTTGACTTAATGATATTTAGAGTGTGTTTGGGCTCACATTATTTTGAAAGAATGTATTCTGGAATAGTAGATTGATGGATAATGTATGGTTGAAAAAGAATGAAAGTTATTAATGTCATTAAAATATTATTTTATTGAAAAATGTGTGGTTGAAAATAAGTATAAAAATAAAAATGAAGATTTTAATGTGTACCAAACAGGGGTTAGAGTGTGTTTGAGTCACATTTTTATGGAAGAATGTATTCTAAAATAGTAGATTGATGGAGAATGTGTAGTTGAAAAAGAAGGAAAAATTATCGATGTGATAAAAAATATTATTTTATTGAAAAATGTGTGGCTGAAAATGAGTAGAAGAATGGAAATGAAAATTTTAATGTGTACCACACAGTGGCTTAATGTAAAAATTACACGAAATCGGATTTTTCAAATTCCAATTTTAAAAATTAGATTAAAGTTTATTTATAAAAAAATCAGATGATAATTTCATATTTTAATTTAATAATAATAATATTATAAAATTAAATTAAACTATATACTCCATCATATGCCCTTCGACTCTACCAAATTTCTAAACCCTGGTCATTTTTTACTCTCTTTCTCTCTAAGTCTCTCTCTCTCTCTCTCTCTCTCTCTCTCTCTCTCTCTATGTTTTCATTCTCTCTTTATCACACACAACTATTGGAGCGCCATCGGTGCTAGCTCATGATGCCTTCGACCGGTCAACATCTTAAATCTGCGGTCACCGAAGGAAAAAGAAAGCGTTGACATGCATCAACACATATCGTAGCGAGTAGCGACGCTGTCGCTGTTTGCACCTTGCCACTATTTGAGAGGTGTACCTTGTCGGTGTACGGAACTGCCGAAGACGAAAATGGTTTGGCTACCGTTATTTTTGGTTTGCTTATTGTTTGTGTTTGTGTTTGTGTTTTTGGTTTTGGCTTTGGCAGCGGTGGCTGTGGCGACGCGTGGTGGATTTGATGGTTGGCATAGTTTTTGTTGGATCTGGCGATGGTAATGGTGGTGTTTTGTAGTTGGAAAATGTGGTTTGTTGGTGGTTGTGGTGGTGAAGTGGTAGTTTTGAAGTTGAAAATGGTAGTTTGTTGTAGGTGGGGACAGTGGTGACGATGGTGGTGGGGCTAGCTTTGGTGGTAAGTTGGCGCTACTTTCGATTAAGAGTGTTTATGATCAATTATTTGAGATTGTGACAAATAAATTAGATATTTTGTTACCAATAAACAACATCAACACGTGACCGATAACTTGTGACCAATAAATAAAATAATGTGACCTAAAAATTTAAGTAGTAACTTATAAAATTTGTTATTTGTATCGTTAAATAAATTGTGGTTTATAAATTTTTTGATTTGCGACCGATAAATAAATTGTGACTTATAAATTTTTTTATTTGTGATCGTGAAATAATTTGTGACCTATACAATTTTTGATTTATAATTGAAAAATAATTTAAGACCAATTAATTCGATAATTTGCGACTAAATAATATAGAATTGTAACCTTATTATATTTAATTAATAAAATATATTTTTAATTAATTATTTCATAAATGAAATTTAATTAATATCTATTTTTGAAGTTTTGAACCTTGCCTCTTAGTTTTAAATTACGTCATACTTAATCACTTAAATATGAGTTTATTTCTAATTTAATCTTGTTTTAATTAATCAAAAAAGGAGTTAAAAGTGTAATTAATGATATTATTGACATTGACCATTTGATTTAAGGATATTTAATCGAAGAAATTACACCTAGACCTAGATTTAGATTTTCAATTTCACAAATAAAATCACAAGTTTAACATTTCAAAAATTAGGTTTTAATTAATAATTTAAAAACATTTTTATATCTAATTAAATACTAATTAATAAATTTCATCCCAAAATCAAAAACCTAAATTCATTTCCTCCCTGCCGTCTTCTCTTCTCTTCTCTCCTCTCCTCCCATCTCCATCTTCTCTCCTCCCGTCCGTCTCCCTCACCTGCAACTCCTAAATTTATTTCCTCCCATGTCGGCTTCTCTCTTCTCTACTCTGTGATGTTGAAACACCCAACCGTCTCTACCTCACCGTTCTTCTCTCTCTCGCACTTTAATCTTCGATCCGACGAATAAGCAAGTGCAGGCGCGCTCGTGACAGTGCCCTTATGTCCTCGTGTGGAAGGCGATGGAGGGCGGTGGAGTGTGTGTGAGTGCGTGTGGAGGCAGATCCAATGGTGGTGTGCGTGGGTGCGGGGGCGGTGGACGCTGCTGTGAACAGCATTGTAGCGACTGGTGTGTGTGGACGCGAACAGGTGTATTGTGCGTACGTGGAGCAGTTGTGTGTGTGGGTGCGCCGGTTATGATGGTCGGGGTGTGTGTGTGTGTACAGATCTGTTTTTTTAGTGGTATGCCAGTTGCGATTGGGGTGTGTGTGGACACGGCGTTGGAGGTGCATATCTGTTTTTTAGTGGTGTGTATGTGTAGGATGCGGTTGTGTGTGTGAGTGGGTGCGGCGATCGCGGAGGTGTAGATCTATTTGGGCGTAGTTATGTTCAGATCTGTTTAGGTGCCGATTTTGAGATGTAGATGTTGCTATTGGACGGCGACGATAGTGGTACCACTTGTGGAGGTAGTGGCGAAGAGATGGACACAAATGATTTGATTGTTTGTGACCAATAATTTGGTATAAAATGTGACCAATGCATGATGTGATGTGTGACCTAAAAATTATTAATATGTGACCATTAATTTGATAAATTGTGACTTCAATATAATTTATGTTCAGTTAACGTGAAGTTTGTGACCATAAAATAAGTAATGTAACTTAATTTTGTGATCTGTAACCAATTAAATTAATAATTTGTGACTTTTAAATTTTTAAGTTGTGACCGATAAACAAATTGTGACCCGTGAAAATTTTGAATTGTGACCTAAAAATTTTTAAGTTGTGACCACTTGTCGGAATCGGAGCAGTCGTCGGAACAGATGCCGGAGAAGAGTTGGGACCTGAATGGTGGCCGGAATAGTTCTCGGAGCGGTAGGGGTGGTGGAGGTGGCGTGGGGTAATTATATTATATTAGAATTAAATATTTAATAATAAATTGATTTAATAATTCATTATTTCATAAATAAAAAATTGAAAAACCTGATTTTTGAAATTGGGAACTTGTTTTTTGTATTTTTGAAATTGTGTAAAGTAAATATGTATTGTTCCTGTTTAATCTTGTTTTAATTAGTCAAAAGGAGTTAAGAAGTGTAATTAATCACATAATCCGAAGCCCAAAAAATCAAATAATCCAAATTGACCATTTGATTTAAAAAAAAACTTTAATCCTGTTATAATTGTCGAAAACGAGGTATGATCCAAATTAATTGGGGGGATGGATCATCGTCTGGTCAGCGGAATCAATCACGAATGATGAATTTTATGTGGGTCCCACTTGCGGGTGGTGAAACCTTCAGATAAGTCTCGAATTTTACGCTGACTTTAGATGCCTAATTTGAAAGCAAGGTACATTTCTCAAATATTAAATTAATTTTAATGAAAAATCAATTTCCTGCCCAATTTCTATATAAAATATTAAGCCCCTAGCCGTCTCTCATTTTTTCAAAGCTTTTTTTTTTATACGTATTTATTTTTAATCACACATTTATATAATATTTTACACATAAATTCAAAACTTTTTCATACATTTTAACCACACATTTTTTTTAATTCACTATTCAAAATAACGTTTTTTCCAAAAAAAAGCCACCAAACATGGCTAAAAATAAGAAATAATTTATTTACATTCCATTTAGGGCAACACTTGTTCTCAATCTTCACCTTGAGAATGGAACAAATTGATCGTTAATATTTTATTTAATTGTACTCTTAGAGCATTCAATAATAAAAATTATCCAAACTCTATCAATTATTGTTGGGACAATGTCATTTGTACATTCTAATGCTTACTCCTTTGTTGACATTGTTCTTGTTGTAAAAAAAATAAATGATTGGTCGAAAAACTGTTTTTTTTTTTAACTTTTAAATCACAGTTTGCTATGTGGCAAAGTGTAAATCATGATATAATCAAAGTGTACACCAAGCATGATTGATTACCACGTGGCTCTTGTACATCAAATTTGATGAAGTCTTTCTTGCCAACTTGAATTGGATGCCACCCACTTATTATGCTATCCTCTTGGTAGATGACAATTGACAAGGTTAACATAAGTTGTGGAAGTGGTCAATATGAAACTGATGAAGAAACCATGTGTATGCATTTGTTACATGATGTCTACTTGGAATCTTATTATTATACTTATTATGAGTTTGAAGATAGTGCAACTATAAAGGAAAATATGTTAATTACCAACTTGTCTATTTTAAAATTGAAGACCAATTTACTATTAAAACAATGAATTGGGGGACCAATAGTGCAATTTTCTCTTTAATTTTTTATCGTATTAATACTTGCATTAACTTCTTCGTGTACGGCGGTGGGTTGGCCAGCAAGCATGACCCGGTCAGCGGTGAGCCGTCATTGAGGGACAATTCAAATGATTATGTCATTTATTTGGAGAGTAATGCTACAACTATATGTATTTTATCACCAAAGTCATACAGAATTTTAAAAAATTTGATGTGACATTGTATGCAAACATTTTTTTTTTCTGACAGCCACCAAACCGCCTCCTTTTACCCACCCACTCACCCAACCACGACCCAGCACTGCCACCCCTCCCCCTTTTTCCTTATTTATTATCTCAAATTTTGAAATTATTACGGAAACATCAAATGAAGTCGAAATATGACATTCTTAACACCATTTCGAAGTACTGACAATCTAGTTTATCGCATCTTTAATCGTGTGCAAAACGATCAATCGTAGCAAAAGTTACAACTCATCGAATATGTCGTTCCAAAATATACAAATATTTTTTTCTTATTTTTATCTCAATTTTCGAAGTTATTGCGGGATGTCAAAGGAAATCGAAATCATGTATTTTTAACACCATTTCGAAGTACTCACGGCTTAGTTTATTGCATCCTTAACCACGTGCGAAACGGCCAACCGTAGCAAAAGTTATCACTCGTTGAAATAGGCTGTTCCAAAATATATAAATGTTTTTACCTATTTTTGTCTCAATTTTCAAGGTTATTACGGGATGTCAAACGAAATCGAAATCTCGTATTCTTGACACCATTTCGAAGTACTCACGGCTTAGTTTATTGCATTCCTAACGGCGTGCGAAATAGCCAACCGTAGCAAAAATTATCACTCATCGAATAGGCCATTCCAAAATATATAATTTTTTTTTTAATTTTTATGTCAATTTCCGGAGTTATTACGGGATGTCAAACGAAATCAAAATCTTGTATTATTAACATCATTTCGAAGTACTCACAGCCTAGTTTATAGCATCCTTAAGCGCGTGCATTTGCCAATTGTATCAAAAGTTAGCACTCGTCGAAATAAGTCGTTCCAAAATATATAAATATTTTTTCTTATTTTTTTCTCTCAATTTTCAGAGTTATTACGGGATGTCAAACGAAATCGAAATCTTGCATTCTTAATACCATTTTAAAGCATTCACGGCCTAATTTTCACCATCCTTAATAGCGTGCGAAATGGCTAACCGTAGTGGAAGTTACCACACGTCAAACTATGCATTTTCAACCGTAGCAAATATTGCATTTTTGTATTCCTAGTTCGACGAGTGGTAACTTTTGCTACAGTTGGCCGCACGCGATTAGGGATGCAATAAATTAGGCCGTGAGTACTTCGAAATGATGTTAAGAATACAAGATTCGATTTCGTTTGATACCCCGTAATAACCCCAAAAATTGAGATAAAAAATAAGAAAAAAATATTTATATATTTTGGAATGGCCTATTTCGATGAATGTTGTTTTTGCTACGGTTGGCCGTTTCTCACTCGGTTAAGGATGCTATAAATTAGGCCATAAGTACTTCGAAATGATTTAAAAATACGAGATTTCGATTTCGTTTGACATCACATAATAACCTGAAAATTGAGATAAAAATAAGAAAAAAAATATTTATATATTCTAGAATGGCCTATTTCGATAAGTGTTTACTTTTGCTACGGTTGACCATTTTGTATGCGGTTAACGATGCGATAAACTAGGTCGTGAGTACTTCGAAATGGTGTTAAGGATG
>CAIGRO010228354.1:0-10243 GCA_903798355.1 Fraxinus baroniana | reverse complement strand
TTATTTTAGGTGCTTGTATTGTGTTAATAGTGCACAATTTGTATTAGAGTAAATTTGTAATGAACTAAGAGTTTGTATTTAAGTATGACTAGTATTCCTAGGTCTGACCTCATAATGGACCCAACCTCAGAATCAGCCCAGTTGGAATAGGCCAAGATCGGGCCTAGAGTTCAGGTCAGGTAGGTCAAGCTCGGATCTATCGATATTTTCCCGTATCAGTATTTATAGAATAATATTTATGCAAAATCCTTATTGAAGTTGGTTTCTACCAAAAGAGTTCAAATAGGTTTCTACCAATGAGTTTAAGAAAAAAAAAAAGAGAAAGACAAATTCCCTTTTCAGTTGGACTCCTCTTCTCATGTGTTTTTAGTCCTTCATCTTCTAATAGTTATCTTCATTCCAAAATCATAATAGTTGACCCCAGAAAAGTTTCAAAGTTTTCAATTTAGTCATCAAATTTTCCAAATATCAAATTTAACTCCTGAAACTTATGAATTTTTACTGAATGCTCCATTAATATTTTCAATTGATCTCTTGCAATCCAATTAATCTTGAATTTCTTCAAATCAACTCCAATTATACTCCAACTAACCTCTTTATCCAAGTTGGGAATTTTCCTAAAGTTAACATATAATTTACAAAAATTAAGTAGATAATTGCTCAATTTATATATAATTAAATAAAAATAGAAGCCCAAATAAGTGCATTTATCAAATGCCTCCAAACTTAAAGTCTTGTTCGTTCGGAGCAATACTGTCTACTAAACACTCAATCAAACAAAGGAATATAAATATATTAGATAATTTTGGCGAACTCACATTAAGTATTGAAATTGTTTGATACTTCATAAAAAGTCATAAATAATGCAATTAATTTTAATTCTTTACTTGTTCAATGCTTGATCGATGTGTTTGTATGCATAGTCAATCAAGTTATCATGAATTTCAAAATTAGTTATTTTTCGACTTAATAGTCAAAACATTTCCTTACTCTCTCGTGGGATGCACATCTCCAAATTTGTTTTCAATCACGTACCAGGATATATATTCTAATGTTGATTACACAACTCTCTTTTCCTTTCCCGCTCAAATTTGGTTGGATTTCACCAATGAAAGGCATTACCTTAATACGTGATCATTATCCTTAAGTTTGAATGTCTCAGCCTCCAAACTTCAACTAGGATAATAATCCTCACCAAAAGTCTAAATTCCAAATTAAATATCCAAAACTTAGCTGGACAGAAACAATGCTTATAGTTGTTTTGTTGCTACCTTAACACACTTTGGTATGTTTTTCTTTTCTTTGTTTTTCATTGTGTCCCTTATTCTGTTTTTGGGATATTTTTTTATTTTCGAAGATAGCTTTCACTCTACATTGCAGCCAACATTCTTTCCCAATAGATCGTCTACTAAACATTGGTGATGAATAGGACCGAATTACTCGAGACTAACTTCACACAACAATGTAGGTAAAGTTTTCTTACGTACTATGGCTTGTGCAATGCTTTTTATTTTTTTGGGTAAGTAATTGAAATCAAACTACTAGTAGATGGTTACCACCTAGTCTCTACTAATTAGCCAAAAACATTCCACATAAATATTCAACATCCACGGAATCAACACATAACTAAATAGCTTCCAACATTGAATCAACCACCCTCACACTTATCCTTGCAATAGGTTAAGTGCTTGTGCTACACATTATGATTTCGGTTTATAAAGATCTAAGTTCATTCAACCTATTCTATCAATAAAACCAATTTCACAATACATGCATAAGAATTATTATGACTATTGTGCTTAATATAATACGATTTAACATGAACGAATATCGAATTAGCAAAAAAATTTCATCACCAATTTACAATTTATAAAACATAAAACAATTTCAACTAGTTGTGTATATGATGTTTCTCGTTTAGCACTTGGTCTTTCGTCTTCCTTCTTTATCTTTCATTGCTTTTGCTATAAAATATTTCTATTATACCTGAAAGGGAACAAGAAAAATAATTCTAAATATACCCACGTGCGACTTTATACTAATTTAATTAGAAATGATTATTGTAAGCAAGTTATGACCTCAAAAATAAATAAAAAAGAAAAAGAAATTTTAGATAAAGAAGAAAAAGGAAGAAAAAAATAAAGAAAATAAAATAGGAATAAAGAAAGAAGGAAAACAAAACTTAAAAGTTGACATTTGACAGTAGGTTGCAAACCCACGGCCACTTGATTTCCTTACATGGGAACTGCGTCTTTGCAACCCGTTGTCAACCATGGTTTGACTTCAATAAATTTCATCCTAAAAATATTGAAGAAATAACTCAAAAAGTTTTTTAATTAAAAAATAAAAATAAAACTTGTCTATATAATAAATGCAACCGTATTATTTTTGTTCATATGTCATGCAATAGCTAAAATTAAAGAGTTCAGGGTTAGAAAAATGGGTTACTTCTTATTAAGTTCTTGATTTATAGTCACAAGTTCGACTTTGTACAAGTGCTTCATAGAACTTTGAACATACCAATGCAGGTCTTGTTTAACTTGATTAGATTGTATTTTCACCACACTTCACACATCCTCCAAGATATTGTTTTGCCCTCTTGAATGGTATAACTTGCCCAAATTATCTAATTCAAATTCACTAAAAAATACTTCAATTTCCTCGTCAGCTTTAATCACAAAGTCAATGAAGGTAAAGTTTTGCATTATAATTCCATCTTCTTTGAATGCCACTAATTCGTTTGTCTCTTCCATGATTAATTCCTCGATTTCTACATGTTCTTCTTCTTTAATTGTTGGTTCATCGAATTTAATGATGAAAAGATCCTCCCTTAGCATGTTACTTGGCTCCTCCAAAACTCAATCCTTTTATATTTTTGCATGACGATGATATCTCCCACAATAAAGTTACTGTCATCATCATCATATGGATCATCAGAAATAGCTTTCCTCACTTCATCTAGGGTAGTCAATGACAAGCAATTTTTTATATAATGCACGCACCGCAATATTCACAAGTCAATCTAATCTCCTCATAAACAATATATATGATATTAATACCTCTGGCAAGACGTACTTATTAAATATGATAGTTGATTGTATCCACACTTTTTAAGTTGTCTGAAAAGGAATTCTCCGAAGACAATATCACCATTATCTAAGTCAGGATCAATCATTGTATATTTGCTACTCTATTGCTTCTTTTCGTTCATAGTCAATGAAACAAAGAAATACAAGTAGATCAATTGAAAAAGAAAAAAAATCAAAACAAAAGCAAGAAATATTTTAAATCAATATTAAATAAAAATAGTTCCCGGCAATATTTTAATCGCGAAGTACAGGACATCCGGTTGATAGAGTTAAAATTCTATGTTAAATCGGGATGGGGTTATCGGACATTCGATTTACTCATCTGGTCTCCCTTTTTTTTAATATAAAACACACTAAATCATGTAAATATATTGCATGTGAAATAATGCGATGAAAACATGTAAGCTTATGTAGTTATGAATTTAATCGTGTACTTCAAATTCATCAATAATACCTAAATTTCTTCTAATATGTGAGAAACGATCAAGAGCTAGAGGTTTTGTGAAAATGTCGGTCAATTGATTTTTTGTGTTTACGAATTCTAACACAATATCACCGTTTTGAACATGATCTCTTAGGAAGTGATGTCTAATATCAATATGCTTTGTCCTAGATTGTAAAATGGAATTTTAGACAAGTTTATGGCACTAGTGTTATCACACATAATTGGTATATGATCAAAAGATATGCTATAATCACTAAGAGTTTGTTTCATCCATAGAACTTGTGCACAACAACTAGCGGTCGAGATATATTCGGCTTTGACGGTTGACAATGCAACAGAATTTTGCATCTTCTTTGACGATCGATTGTGCATCTAGCCTAATCAGCATCCTAATAGTTAAGTAGATCAATGTGAGTGCCTTTGTTATCTAAAGATTCGTTTCGCGGCCTTAAGATGAGATTCTTCAGGGTTCGAATGAAATCTAGCACATAGACACACACTAAACATAATATCGGGTCTACTTGCGGTTAAGTAAAGAAAGGATCCGATCATACTTCGATATTTTGTTATAGCAACGGACGTACCTTGATCATCCTTGTCCAAGTTTATGGATGTGCTCATTGGCTTCAAATCATCAATATCGAATTTCTTGAGCATGTCCAATATATACTTATTTTGATTAATGAAGATTCCATTACAAGTTTGCTTAATTTAGAGATTGATGAAGAATTTAAGTTCTTCCATCATGCTAGTTTCAAATTCTATGCTCATGCACTTAAAAAAAACTCTCACAAAGTTAAATATTAGTAGTACCAAATATAATATCATCAACATAAATTTGAACAATGATCATATCGTTCTTTTGAGTTTTAACAGAAATAGTGGTATCCACTTTTCCTATTAAAAAACCATTTGAAATTAAAAATTTGCTCAATCGTTTGTACCAAGCCTTAGGAGCTTGTTTTAAACCGTATAGAGCTTTTCGAAGTTTGAAAACATAGTTCGGGTGTTTGTGATTTTTAAAATCGGGTGGTTGTTCAACAAACACTTCTTCTTAAAAAACCATTAAGAAAAGTACTTTTGACATCCATTTGATAAATAGTGAGTTTTTTATAACAGGCAAATACAAGAAACATGCGAATGGATTCTAATCTAGCCACCAATGCAAATGTTTCTTCAAAATTGATGATTTCTTCTTGATTGCAATACCGCGCCATTAATCTAGCCTTGTTACGCACAATTATTCTATTTTCATCACGTTTTTCTAAAGACCCATTTAGTACCAATGATGGTTTGATCATTTGGTCTAGCGACTAAATCCCAAACATAGTTCTGTTCAAATTGATTAAGTTCTTCTTGCATAGTTAGAATCCAAAATTCATCAAACTTGGCCCCTTTGAAGTTCTTTGGTTCAATTTGTGAAATGAATGCACAACTACTTAAATGACTTTTAGTAGAGGCTCTAGTAGTAATTCTTTTTGATGGATTACTAATAATTATTTCTTTAGGATGAGAATGAACAAACATTCATTCTTTTGGTAGAGGTAAATCATTTTGGATTTCGGTTAGCTCTTCTTCATTTTGTCGAACATTTTCTCCTTCTTGACGCTCATCTTGTGGATTTTTCTTGTATTGATCTTGAATAGTCATTTGCTCGAATGGAGTTCCCAACCCTACATCAATATCAATACCTTTCTCATGATCAATAGAGTTAGTTTCATCGAAAGTGATATGCATAGATTTTTCAACGATTAGAGTTCTTTTGTTGAAAACTCTATAAGTTTTATTAGTCGATGAATATCTTAGAAAAATTCCAACATCGGATTTTGAATCAAATTTTTCCAAGTTGTCTTTTGTATTCAAGATAAAGCATTTGCACCCAAAGACTTTGAAATATCCTATATTGAGAATTCGATTTTTTCAAAGTTCATATGAAGTTTTGGTTTTCTTTCAACTAATTAAAACTCTATTAACAATATAGCAAGCGGTGTAAACGACTTTGGCCCAAAAATATTTTGGTGTGCTATTTTCATTTAGCATGGTCCTATCCATTTCTTGAAATGTGCGACTCTTCCTTTCTACTATACTATTTTATTGAGTTCTAGGAGCCAAGAAATTTTGTTCATATCAATTTTCATTAGAAAACTCATCAAAGGTGAGATTATCAAATTTTCCACCGTGATCACTTCTAATGGTTGTAATGGAGTATCCCTTTTCATTTTGAACATTTTTGCAAAATTTTTTAAAGGTTTTTAGAGTTTCATCTTTGAGACTTGAGAAAAGAGCCCAAGCGAATCTAGAGAAATCATCAACGATGACGAAAACATAGTGTTTTCCACCTAAACTAGCGGTTCTCGATGGGCCAAAAAGATCAATGTGGAGTAATTGAAGTGGTTTTGTAGTAGATGAGTGCAATTTGGGTCTGAATAAACTTTTCACTTTTTTACCAAATTGACATGCATCGTAAATTTTGTCTTTTTCAAGCTTCAAATTTGGTAAACCTTCAACAAAACCGTTTTTTGAGATTTTTGAAAGAAGATTCATCCCAACATGACCTAATCTCCTATGCCATGGTCAAGTATCCTCTTTCAAACTAACTAAACATTTTTCATCATTTTCAAAATCGATATTTATTATATAAAAATCTTTGTTTCGACTTCCTATAAATAATACCTCTTTAAATGTAGCATCATTAATGAGACATTTAAAATAATCGAATTTAATATGATAGTCTTTATCACATAATTGACTAATACTAAGTAAATTATGTGTGAGATTATCTACCAATAGTACATTCTCAATGGAAGGGGAGAGATGATTACCAATGTTTCCAATTTCGATGAGTTTTTCCTTTGTATTGTTTTCAAATGTGACATAAACTTCATCCTTCTTTTTGAGGTTCGATGGTCTAGTTCTATCTCCGGTCATTTGCTTTGAACACCCGCTATCCAAGAACCATTTGTTCGTTATCTACTTTGGTACCTACAAAAATAATTCGATTTTTTATTTTTGGTACCCACACAAGTTTGGGTCCTTGGTAATTAGTTTTAGTCGATCCTCGAGTCCACTTGTTTTTACTTTCAAAGTGTAACTTCTTTTTGTTAGACAATTGCAGGCAATATGTCCATCCTTGTTGCAAAAGCTACAAGTAGTTTTTGAGAGAATTGTATTTGAGACTTTGAAAAATATATTTTTGAGAGATTCTTGTTTCAAAATGGTTTATATTCAATGCTTCCTATATCAAAAACATATATTTTTTTTTATCACCGAACATTAAATCAAAATTCTTCCTCCTTTGAGTGAATTTAAAAACAATAATTGTCAAGTCTTCAATCTCTTCTTTCAAAGAGCAATTTTCTTTATACTATGAATCATAATCATTTTCCTTTTTAGCTTCTAAAATTTTCTCCATTTCATTTTTTAATAACTTGTGTTTCTTTTTAAGAATAGAATGACTAAGAGCGAGTTTTTCAAATTATTCTAAAATTTCATCATAAGAAGAAGATAAATCATCATATGAGAATTTTTCAATAGATTTTCCTCATCATTGGTTGCCATGAAGCACATGTTGGAGATCTCTTATTGACTTTCATTTTCATTGCGATCATCATCGTCGCTTTCATCCCATGTTGATTGGAGTGCCTTTTTCTTGAAATTTCTCTTTTTGTTTGGACACTCGATTCTCTTGTGATTGAGTTTGTCACAATCGTAACAAACAATTTTCTTGCTTAATTCTTCGCTCTTTTCATCTTTCTTTTGAAACTTTTGATTATTTCAAAAGCTTCTCCATTTTTTGACAAGAAGCACAAAATCGTCAAACTCTTCATCGCTCATATGTTCACTTGAAGTTCATTCTTCAATTACCGATTTGAGGGCAATTTGATGCCTAGGAGGCTCTTTTGATTCTTCCTTGCTTTTTCTCGTATTTTCCTTGGTTTCGGCGTTGTTGAGCTCGTATGTCATCAAAGTTCCATAGAGTTTCTCCAAGAGATAAGAGTTGTTGTATTTGGTGTTCTCTATCAACATCCTTAATGAGCTCCAATCTTCCGAAAGAGACCTAAGCATTTTACTTACAAGTTCACCGTTAGTAAATTTACAATCAAAGCCCTTGAAGCCATTAGCAATATCGGTGAAGCGAGTAATAATGTCAACAATAAGTTCATCTTGTTTCATGAAGAAATTTTCAAATTCTTTGACCAAAAGATTAATTTTGGTTTCTTCTACTTTAATCGTGCCAACATGAGTGACTTCTAAAGCATGTCATATATTATATGTGGAGTCACATGTGCTAATACGATTAAACTCATTTTTAACTAAGGCACAATAGAGTGGGTTTTTGGCTCTAGCATTCAAGGACAATTTTTTTTTTATCATCTTTGTCATATTCCTCTCTAGGTTTAGGACTAGATTGGTAGGGTTTTCCATCAATTTTAATACTCTTGGTGAGTACATAAGGACAAAATTCAATGACTTCCCACATATTATAATATATTGATTGAATGTAAATCATTATTCTAGCTTCCCAATAATTATAATGTGTACCATCAAAAAAGGGAGGTTGATTCGTGAAATGCTTCTCGAGATTTTTGAAGGTTGTTGTGGTTAGCCATTGCTCGAGATTGTAAAGTCTAAATATTAAAATGAGCACATTACTCTGATACCAATTAATAGTCCAACAATAGGTAATCGAGAGGGGTGAATTGATTTTTAAAACTTTTTCAAAAAATTAATCAATAATCAAGTACGTAATAACCAGATAGATTAATTTAAATAATAAGCACGGATATGAAAGCAATAAGTAAAGGTGGATAGAGAATGCAAACGGTATAATTATGGAGGTTCGATCTAACGCAATGATTTACATCCTCCGTTACCAAGCTCTCCGACACGATCAAGGCCAATTTCACTATGTTGATTGACCTGTGGTGTAATCCAACCCTTTACAAAGCTTCGGTGACTTACAAACAAGGAACACCGATCCTTTTACAACGTTGAACTTTACGGGACCTCAGCACGACCCACAAGTTTAAAAAGAATTGATTTTACAAATTGAAACTTCTCTCTTAATAAATGATATGATCACACTTAAGTACAAAAGGAGAAATAGGCTAACACTTTAATGAATAGCAATGAATGAAACTCAAGTGTTAGATTTGACAACTTTGATGTGTAAAATGATTTTCAAAAGTTGATTTGATCAAAAGTTTTTCAAAGTTAAAATGATATAATAATAAATGAAATGAGAAATTTTCTCAATACAATTTTTACTCAAAAATATCTCAGTTGAATGCTCTTGAATCTGTAGAATTTAATGTAAAGTGATGTGGTATTTATAGCAGTTAAAACGTAAAAAGTTCTGACCAACCGGACGATTGAAATTATCCGTTGTGCCTCAGAAATCAGAACGGTTAGAATTTTGACCGTTGAGGCCACCAGAAGTCCACCAACTCCACCGGACGTCTGCAAAACAAAAATTTTTGATTTTCTCTTTTCTTGATTATTTTAGCAAGTGTAAATTTTTGAGGAACATATTCATTTATCTTTTCAAAATAAATATCATTGGCAAAGAGTTTAAGAGTCAAGTGAAGATTTTGTCATATCGAAAATAATTTTTATTCCAGTGTTTTTGGGAAAAACTTATCTCGTGCATAAAAATTTTAACTTACGAGCTTGTTGTGATTTATTGTTAAGAATTGAAGTGTTTTACCTTTACAAGTGAGTTCAAACATATAATTCAAATATCTTCAATTGATTTGTCGGGAGTGCTTCATTTGTTGCTCGATTTTGAATTGGCGCAAGTGCTTGATTTACCTCCGGTTGTTTTTGGCACGAGTGCTCGATTATTTTCAAACTTGATTGTGAATGTTCGATTTCAATGCAGTTCGCAACTTGTAATAGTGAAGAATCGAATATAAATGTTAGATATAAAAAACATTTTGTTTGTTATAATCAAAACATATGATCAATCATAGGTCAACATCTCTCAGTGTCTTAATCACAATGCTTGAGTTCGAATCATTTGAGATTATAATGATTGTAAACTTGCAAATTTCAGTTCCTCCAAAATTACGAGACATTTCACTACAAAAGTAGTAATAATACCTTAGTCGTGGGATCGACTATGATTTATGCAAAAGATGCCACTAATGATTTTTGCATAGTCCTCCAAACCCATAATACTTGTTGTCCATATTCACTACGACAAGATAAAAACATAAAATTTAAGAAATGTAAACTTTTACTAATAATTAAGAAAAAAAATTATCTAAATATTTTTAAAAACAAAAAAGATAATTTTTTCATAGCAATGGTAAAAAAAAATTTAAAACTCAGTAAAACTTGCTCTTAAGTATATTCTTATGGTATTTTGAGCGTGTTCGGTAGAAATTAAAATTGGATTAAAATTAAAAAATTAGTCACTATTGTTGACTTTTATTAGACGAGTGAGATCCAATAATAACTATATTTTCAATATTAATTGAATTTTGAACTATACCGACCATGCACTTTATATGTTCTTTTTGCGTACTAAGGTGAAGAGCTTGTAAACAGATCAGCAATGTCTTTAAGCCACAATATTGAAAAGGTAGTTGGATTATTAGGCTGAAAGAGGTAGTTGGAGTCAAATGAGGGTTAGGTGTTGTTTTGTGGGCCCTTTATTTTGGTATTTTCTTATTCTTTTAGGATATATTTAGTATGAAAACAATTC
>CAIGRO010228337.1:0-21247 GCA_903798355.1 Fraxinus baroniana | reverse complement strand
ACATATACACACTAAGATCACAGATTCATATTATAGTTACATGGATAAATTTCAGTCACAAATATTCCCTGATTTGCAATTCGTAAATATAGTGGGCATCGTAAACAACGGTCACAATTCTAATTATCAATCACAAACAAAATCGTGGTCAGTTACAGACACTGATATCATAGAGTACGAAAGGAACTGAAAAAATGGCGGCCATCAAAATCAATGCAACGTAAAACAATAATAGTAGAGTAACACATACTATTGAATAGAAAAAATTGCGTCCTGATTTCGTGTTATTTTTTGACCTCCCTCGACCATTATTTTTCCGATTGCAGAAAGACGATTTTGGCCATTTCCGAACGTGATCTCAGCTGAGATAATTGTGAGCTCCTTGCACCAATAATTCGGCTTATCCGTGATCCTCTAATCTCGAAGCATTTGTGACCTCCTATCACTAGGTAATTTTCAATTGCAGAGAACAATGTAATCGTTTCTGGATGATCGGCCGGCTACAGAGATGAGGAAGAGCTGTTTTGATAGGAATCTTATTTTTCAAATGGTAACGGATTCCATGATTTAAGGACTGTATTAAATCACACCAAATTAATGTATATAATATATTTTGCATTTTTTTATTAGTTAGAACCCAATTTCTGAAATTTAAAAGTATATATTGTATAATTGAAATAGTGTTTACTAAATACCTACCTTAAATACGTATTGTTCCCTATTATCATTACCTCTAATTATTCAAGTTAATTGGGCAAATCATTTACTTATGTACATTTCTTGTCCAATTAATTGGCCCTTCTTTAGCATTAATTATTAAGGCCCCTATGGACTTACCATCATGGTTCCATAACATAGTCAATATAACTTACCAAATATAATGAGCAAAAGAGTTTTAAAAAAATAAATAATTTGACAATAAAAAAATTGAAATAAAATATAATAGAGCAATTAGTAAAACTTCATGACACGTGTATAGAATGTGCTCAACTAAATTTTATGGGATTATTGCAGTAACAGTCCCTAAGCTTTCAATTTTTTGAAAATTTTACTCTAACCTTCACTTTGTGACAGTTACAGTTCCAAACCTATCAAAAATTCGCACCTGGGGTCCAAATGGATGGAAACCATCCATCTTGCTATTAGTTGACCAAAACAGTCAAATTTTGATCAATTTTGACCAAACTAAAAAGGTAAAATGGTACTTTACTTTTTTTTTTTTTTATCATATTAAATAATTAAAACAATTATTTAATTATATCACCAACCCTATCCTCAACATCCCTCACTTGCAGGAAAACATCACCGAACACAAGTCGATTCCACCATCGCAATCCCTGTTTCAGCTTGAAAAACTTCTCCCAAAGAGCAGTTATCCTCGTTAGTTGAGTAGGGAGTGACTATTTCTGAGAGATAAAAGCTGAAAAGCCATGATGCTTGGTCCGCACATTAAGGAATATGAAAGGTCTAGACCCTAAATGATCATTAGAAATCTATTGAAGTAGTAAAGGCGAATGATCAGACAAAGTCCGATTCAAGTGCCTCACTGAAAGTTGTCAATAGAATGTTGCAGCTATAGAATTAATGAGTATCCTATCCAGTCTCTTCTTGACCTAAACATTGGTCCAAGTATATCGATTCCGAAGGAAACTAGTGTCCTCCAAATCACAATCTATCATCATATATGAAAAAGTAGTAGTGCTTCGATACAACATCACATGAAGTATAAACTGGAGTCAGATAGATGAGACATGTTAATCTCGGATCCCCGACTATAATGTGAAGGAATTGGGGATGATCATTAATGATAGTAACATTGGTCCCCACATTCCTGAAAAACCAGATCTTGTTCGCCTTATTTTGAACTCCGATGTCAAAGCGTAGATATCGTTGGATATATGTAAATATATTTAAAAAACAACGCCGAAAAGTGATACACAAACTTTGATACCATATTGTAACGCCTCCAAAATATTTTAAAAATTAGAATCGCTACAAAACTTTATTTGACTTCAATATGTCATATAGTTAGGCAACGTGATTTACTCCACGTTATGTAAGAAGTCTTCATATTCTTTATATACAAAATAATAATTTTATATTTATATTACCATAAATTATCTATATATATTTGAAAAGATCATATGAAAATCAATCTAAAACTTAATAATTAGGGACGTAATTCTGTAGCGTTTTAAAATTATACATGTTATACTATTTAGCATAAGCATCGACAAGCAAAATGATTAATGAAAATAGATTGTTAAAATTGTTATCCTGTAATTAATTGTAAAATTCAATTCAAAGCATATTTAAATATATCAAATAGTGCCACATGAAATTAAAGTGCAGAATTAGTCATTAGACCCAAGAAACATAGTCAATATTTTATTTATAATTTGGAGCATTGATTTCATGTGGATCACTGATAAGTATGTTTTTACACACTTATTTGATACTTAAAATAAGTTTATTATTGATTAATGGATTGGATTTTTACTTACAATTGTGCAATTATGACTTTTATAGGCAAAAACTCCAAATTGAAGGAGAAAAAAGGCCAAAAAGAAAGGGACTAAAAACATACAAAAATGTGAAGTTGGACACCAAAGTGCACAAGTGCTAAAAGTTGAAGGACCTTGTATGCAAAATTTGAAGGGCATAATCGATATAAAAGTAAAAGTTAAGGACCCGAACGTGTAAGATAAAAGTCGAGGAACCAAGCGTGCAAATAGTGAATACTTAGGCCTCAAAATTAGAGAACGACGAAGCCACGCAACGAGCTCAAATCGGTGCACAGGAGGTGCATAAATGTAACCTGAGAGCATTTTGCTCTCAAGATGTGCGCGCGTGTGTCGATATGTGTACCGTTTTGGAATTTTCATGATTTTTAAGTGTCCTTTTGGTACAATTTCTAAGGACGTTTTTAGGGCTTTAATAAGCCATGTTCAGGCACATTAGCCCCATTCTTCTTCTATTCTCTATTCATTCTTCATTCTCCTTTTTTTCCTTTCATTTTCTTTACACTTTTGGGATAAAAGGGGGCAAAATCTAGGGCACAAGAAGGATGGAAAATCAAAGAAATTGGAGAGATTTTTAAGGAAAATCAACACCAAACCAAAACTCGTTCCAAGAATGTAACAAGGGAAGGATTTACATTTTGTGCTGTAATTTACCTATTATTATAAGAATTTGCAATGTATTTTTCTAATTTTTTTTCCTTTTTATTGTATATATAAAATATATTTCTTGTGTTGTGATTTATGATGGATACTTAACCCAGCTTTATTAATTTCGAAATTTGCTTTTTAATGTTAAAATGCTTGTGTTTCATGTGTATTTACTATTGTACTTCATGCATTATCATTTATATGGCTAATGAATAATTGTGTTAATTGATTTGTGCGTGTTCGAGAGAAGATTGCTCATTTGTAGACCAATGAGTAAATACGGATAGAGGTATACCACAACTCTAGATGGCCCATTGAGCTATTTTCATAAAGATTTAGTGCCATTGTTGGATTTTAATCGACATAAAAGATATAGTAGGTTAAACCAAGCAATTATATTTAATTTCGCTTGAGAGAGGTAATTAGTTAAAATTGGGTCTAATATTCACAGTGGGTAATTTGTTAATTTGCTTATGGAAAAATTAATTAGGCGACGATTGAATGAAATTATGAATCCAACCACTTTATCCTCCCAATTGTCCATTTTTTAGATTTGTTCCCTCTGTAAAGTTTTTAGTTCTTTTCTCATTTTAAAAATCAAAATTCAAAAATTATGTTTGTTGCTTTGTTAGAATTAAATTGACTAGAATAGTGTAATTAAAAATAGTATTCATTGAGGGATCGACAACTCGAACTTACAAGTCCACTTTAATTACTTGAACGAGACCCGTATACTTGCAATACATAATTTCAACGAACAATTACAGCCATTCTGAAGTACCATGTGAGATATCACATAAACAATTCATTGATCTATCACATTATACACATACACGTATTCCCATGCCATTTGGCCAAGTTACTTACTCTATTATTACTAGGTTGTCGAACTAACAAATTGGTTCAATATGAAAATTTAAATGGCAAAGAACACAATACAGTTTTACCAAAATAAGCCAGTGAAATCAAGTCACCATATGAAAATACATTATTACTAGGTTGTCGAACTAACAAATTGGTTCTATTTGTACTCTTCGAGGTTCGATGGTTGCTTGGATGGATTGTGTGATTTAAAAACTTCTTGTTCATCTTCCACCCTCAAGGTCAATTCACATTTTTCCATGTCAATCAAGGTTCGATCCAATATTATTGGAATATTTTTGATCTTCCTCTATTTCCAAAACAAGAAAGTCCGCCAGGAATATCAATTTCCAAATTCAATGAGTACATCCTCAACATTGCCTCTTGGACAATTGGCCAATTGTAGTGACACCATTGTTTCCATTGGCCAATTGTAGTGACACCATTGTTTCCTTTACTTCTCCAAGTCCTAATTTTCTATAGACATATAAAGGCATTAAATTAACACTCGCACTTGTAACACATAAAGCATTAAAAGAAAAATCTTTACCTAGTGAAATAGTCAAATTAAAACTCTTAGATACTTGAGTTTGAGGGGCATTTTTTTTTGTAGCCTTGCATTACTCTCTTCTATCATGCCACTTCTTCAAATTTCGGAGGACTTCTTTTCTTTGATATCATGTCTTTTAAGAATCTTGCATAACTTGGAATCTGTCTAATTCTATCGATGAACAGTGTATGTTGATGTGGATCTTCCTTATCGAGTCCAAAAACTTCTCAAATTGCTTTTCAAACTTCAATTTTTATTTTTTTTTTGTAATCTCTGAGGAAATGGGATTAGAGGCACATAAGTTTTGATATGAACGGTTTCCTTAACCTATGGATTATCGGACTTCTGATCTGGAACTAATTTTGCTTATTGTTCATATTTATTCACTTGCTCTTTATCTGTGGAATGTACCTTTTCATTTACTTATTACCTATCTCTTAACTATAGTTTTTGAAAGTTGAACTCCACTCTACATAGCAATTGCATGAACTAGAGTTAAGTGCTTTCACAGGTAAATCCCCAATTATTTCATTCTCCACAACTATTATTGCCATTACCTATTGTTTAGGATTTGTATCATTATCACTTAGTAGAGTTCCAGACTATTTTTGCAAAGTACTTTAGCTATTTGTCCTATCTAATTTTCTAAATTCGGTATATTAGCCCCTTAAACATGAAAATCTTCTCAATTTGTTGCATGAATTTAATTGATACTTCAGCCATCTTGGCAAAATGCTTCAGTAGATGATGATGCCGTTTTGCTGAACACTTTCCACGAGGGCTTCTTTTTTTTTGCTGTTGGAAACCTATGGTGTATTTTGGTATGGTGCACCTTGTGACGACTGGGTATTACTCTAGGAGAAATTGGGTGATTTATCCAACTCGAATTGTATGTACTAGAATAGGGATTGTTTTACCGCCTCTGATAGTTTTGTATGTAATTTACATACTCATCTGACTATACAAATGAACTCCCACATTGCAATCCACACTTTCATGATTACCTCTGCAATGTTTGCTTCTTTGTACAATTATTTAAACACCATTCACTGTTTAATTGGTTGCCCAGCTATCTAGTGTTGCTAACTGTGTTGAAATAGTCGTCAGTGTGTCAACCTTGTGCATCCTAGTAGCTCTTTTCTTACTTGATCTTTCTATTAGCTATAGTGCATTGGTATATGCTAGATCCTTACCTGATCCACTATCCTTTTTGTAATTGACCCATCACATGTAGAGTCAACGTTAACCGTGCAAGTCAGATTTGGCCCAATGTAGAATTACTGGACTTTTAGCCATTTTTGCAATCGATGTTGTGGATGTTATGGAGTCATGACGGTATGTCCATAGGGGCCTTAATTATTAATGCTAAACAAGGCCAACTAATTGGACAAGAAATATGCATATGTAAATGATTTGCCCGATGCAACTTCATACGTAATAAATGCCCAAACTAAAAAAATGGTGTACTAAAGAACTGTTTATTTCACGCTTCACTCTCTGGACTTATTGTTCACGTAGTATTCTTTTAGGTAACTATGGACCTCGATGAGAGGTGGCAAATATTCCCAAGTCGATTTGAAATACGTTGGGTCATAAGAGAGCACGTGTAGTCTTACCCTATGGACTCGCCAGGACCATATGACGTGGTTGATACCTACTATTTGTATTGATATTTAAGACTCTTGCACATTTCGTCTAAAAGGGTTGTATGTTGACTACAAGTATAAGAATGAATATTTAGTGTATATTTAAAAAAGAAATATTTTGGTGTGAGTGTGTGTGTGTGTGCCCGCGCTGGTACAAGGATGTAAAGGAATGTTTAAAAATATGTTTAGTTGTGCATTAAAAATCTAGTTGTAGACTACTTTTAAAATGGCTGATTAATATATTATTGTAGAGCCCCGAATTTTTTGTCACACGTAATATTATATGATATGATTTTAACCATTTAGTTAAATTAAATTATTATTCTGGAGATTTTAGTTTTATAATTATCTAATTCTTGTTTTAGTGGGGAATAAGTCTTAACCAAGTGAAATTATACTTATTTCCTAATCCTAATCACATCCCAAATATTTCTCCCCACTTTCTCTCATTTTCCCACTAACTTTTAAACTACCTCACAATAATCACAACTCTCGTATCTTTCAAAAAATTTCTATTTACATACTTATATCCTAATCCTAATCACATCCCAAATATTTCTCCCCACTTTCTCTCATTTTCCCACTAACTTTTAAACTACCTCACAATAATCACAACTCACGCATCTTTCAAAATTTCTCTATATACATATCTCCTTCCCTTCTTTCTTTTGTTCTTCAGATATTTTACAGTGGTAAGAGCACAAGTAAATAATTTGCAATTTTGTGAGCATCAAATCAGATTTGCAAAGGTTTAAGTAGGGTACATTGCACAAGTATTACGTTCTAGTTTTTCGTATTTTTTTGCAATCTTTTTTATTTTTTAGTTATTTATTTTTAGTTAAAGGAGGACGATACCTCCGATATTTTATTAATATGCCCTTACTTGTGGTGGGAGAATACCGTGGTTACATGAGAAAATAATGAAAGTAGCAAATGAGGAAATACTACTTTCCATACATTGAAAATAAATGATAAAAGACAAATGTGAAGCTTTAAAAAAAAAGTGCTACTTCCCTAACAATAAGAACTAATGCAAGTAAAGACAAAAATAAGTATAAAAGATAAAAAATCATACTCTAATCTTGGCAGTCCATATCTATTAATCTGTACAAGTGCGCTAATATGTCGTGGTAGGTTAGCTGCTCCATTTATTCTTTCGTAATCTTGAGATGAATTTTATGGCCTTTCAGGGTATAATGATATGATATGATATGATATAAAATGTCTTTTGGGACTTGAAGTTTTCACAGAATTCCTTAGGGAGGTTTGGCTCTAATACTATGATATGAAATAACGGTATGAATATTTGATTACGTTGGTACATATGTTTATCTTGGAATGTAAGCGTAGTCTGCTGAGTATTTCCATATGCTCACCCATTTTTCCCTACTTCTCACGAGCTAAAATAGGTCGTGGGTTGACGGGCGATGAAATGCTATCGTTATACATGGATTCGTTGGACTTTATGAGTTGAATTCGATGCGGTTGAAAATTTTATTTCCATTATTAACTTTAGTTTCATTATTGCATGTACTTTTTCTTCTTTTTTCTAAAGGAATTTGAACATGATTTATTTGGTTATGTATTTTCATATGGTAACTTAATGACACTGGCTTATTTTTGTTAAATTGTATTATATGTTCTGTTACTCATATAAATAATCGTAAAATAAATACACCATGTGGCAGGCGAAAGAGCTCACACATGGCGGGACAGCATGGGCGACCCGATTTTGTACATGTTGGAACGAGCCCAACTTAAAGGCAAGTTGATCGATCCCTTTCTAGTAAAGGTCCCAACATGAACCTGTTTCCTGCTAAGGCGAATAGCCAAACCCACAACGGTCCAGTGAAGTGATTGACAAGACAATACAGTACCACGCCGTCTCTGCACACCTACACGGTCAAGTCCCCCGACTAGGAATAGAAGATATGAGGATCTTAGCATTTAATGGCTTGATTGATTGATTGATGTTAACGGGAACCACTGGATCCTGTCGGACCACGTGCCCTACCATTTGATGGGCCTCGTTTACCCTACTTTAAGTATAAAAATCCACACTTAGTACCCGAAGGAGATAATGCAAGTTTATATGCTTAATGTGAACATTAATTCTCTCTACTCTACTTCTTACACCGACCCCTTTTTATCAACCAAATAATCACATTACAACTCGTTAAACACTTGGAACCACTTCCTTTATTAATTGATATACAAAATTGGTGATTCAATCTAAATAATACGTTGTGATCCGGCTGACGTGGATGTTAGTTCCTATTTATCTGTTGGCCATATCATTGGTCCATTTTTTGGGGTCAACAGATTGACGTCGTTGTGGGAATCTTTGATACCATAACCACGTGCATCCTAGTGGTAAAAGCTATCTGTAAAGAACCTCTAAGAAAGGTCCTGGTTCTTGAAGAAAGAACCGTTGCAAGGGAAAAATTCGAAAAACACAATGAGTTCAAGTCACCAAGGAATGCATGGTGGAGACGGGCAGCATGAGGCCTCTGAAGAAGAGGTCATCCATATGAATTTAAATATGCATCGCCCCCACCACCGCCATATGAGAGGTGGTACCACTGCACACCTGGCGAGAGAAGTTGGAGAAATGGTCGCTAGCATGAGAAATATAGCCCAATAAAACGCTACCATGCAGCAACTGTGCATGCAAATACACCAACAGATTGTGTCCCAGGCACCTCAACAAAGGGCTTTTTCCCAAGAAGATGAATGACACATCAGGATATCCTCAAATGTATGGGAGGAATGATGACCCGGTGGAAAAAGAGGTGGAGGTAGTTACATCCACTAACTATGTTACGAGTCATCGCGACGATGATATGCCAATGGAAGAGAATTTCCCCCCCCGGAATACATTTAAGAACACGAACCTCAAAGGTCCGCCAGCGTCTTCAACAGAATTGGGCCCTCTAGGCCTAGAAATAGGTCCCAACAACCTCCTCTAGCTCAAAGAAGATTAGAGCAAAATCTGGAGTAAGAGCCTCAAGGGGTCCCACCACCACCTAGAAATAGGAGAGAAAGAAGAGATGCCACAAATGCAAGAAATCAGGTTGGAACGTTACATCCTTGGTATCAGGCAAGGAAAATTGACTCTGACGGTCCTTGTAGATCGTTCGAACTGGATGACAACGAAGAGAGCTTGCCATTTTTTCAAGAACTAAGGATTACCCGACTCCTAGCCACTTTGTACCACAAAAATACCCAAATATGAAGGAAAAGACAATCCGATGAAGCACCTTAACAACTACAAAACCCAAATGTCACTGCGAGGGGCCTCGCCAGCATTAAAATGTCGAACTTTCCACCTCACATTAACAGGAGCCGCTGAAATCTGGTATATTGTATTCTTGTTGGCAGCATAAAAAATTGGCCAGACCTTAAAAAAGTCTTCCTAAACTAATATTTGTCAAGCAAGAAAGGAAAATTTCCCATATAGAGGCTGCAAGATATGAGGTACCAAACAAGGAAAACCCTGAAAAGTTACCTGGCTCGTTTTACGGATGATATGACCCATTGCGAGCCAGTCACTGATAAAGATTTCTGCCATAAGGAGAGGCCTCAACATGAATACCCTATTTTGGAGGGATGTGTGGAATTCCCCACCTATGATGCCTTGGTGGAAATTATGAGGAGGGAGATTATCAACGAAGAATTTATTGACCATCACAACTGAACCTCAATGGGGCTCCCATTATCCCAAAGACAACGAGTGTCCCATTTGGTCAACCAGCAGTAGACCCAAGCTGGACACACCATAGCCCTCACATCGGGGCAAGGGTTGGCCACTGCCTCGTTAAATGTCGTGCCATCTTTGGCATATGAGGAGGTTGCACCTGATACTCACAGGCAGTTGAACTTACCCAGAGGAAGGAACTTACCTAGAGATAGGCAATACTTCACCTATCACCGAACAGCAGCCATAGTACCGAAAATTGCCTGTCTAGGCCATATCACGTAGAATTTGTTGGCGCCCATGCCAGGGATAGAAATAGCCATTGCATGTAAGGAAATGCTCTCCCACCTAAGCAAGGTCCTCGACACAACGAGGCGAGGCAGAATCACCGGAACGAATCGCCTTAAAGGGAGCATAAAGAGGATAGGAACAAAAAAAAAAGTGGTCAGAGGCCTAGAAGAGAGCCTCCAGCAAACATTGATGACGCTCCCATAAGAGAAATCGATACCATAATTGGTAGTCCACACATAGGAGGAAGTCCAAAGAATGCTTTGCAGAACTATGCAAGAGAAGTAAAAGATCCACCCATGGTGAGCTACTTAATCAACAATACCAGCCAAGGTGCCAGGGACATCCCACCAATCACTTTCTCCCCAGTAAATGCCATGGGAGTCCATTACCCTCATTGTGGCACACTGATGGTGCGAGCCATTGTAGCCAGAAATGGTTTGAAGCGTATACTGGTTGATAATGGAGGTTTTATCAATATTCTTTTCGAAACCACATTCGACAAAATAACGGTGGACCACGAGCTCGTCCCTATGTATGGTTTTACTAGAAATAGCATCGTCCATAAGGGAAGGATCATATTGGCAATAGAAATGGAAGAGTTCCCATTTACGACTCACCATTTCATAAAATTTTAATTGTAGATCACTGGTCCACCTATCATGGAGTTTTACGGCTAGAGGCACCAAGGAAGGAGTTGTCATCGTATAAGGTGATCAAATGGGTTCAAGAGAGTGTAATCTCAACTTCTTAAGAAAACTCAAACTCTGAAGCGTAAACATGGTCATGACAGATACAAAAATGGTTGACACACCTGAGGAAGGTTTTACCCCTGAATAATGAGGAGACTTCAACATGGTGGATGCCCCTGAAGAAGGGGTCATTGAAGTATACTTGGATCCCAGAGTTACAGAATCAAACTTGCATGTGACCCTAGTAGAAGAACTTAAGCTTTTCCCAATAAGTTCGAATGATCAGATGAGGTCACTACAAATAGGGAAAGAGCTCGAACCAGAGGCAAAGGCTAAACATAAGAACTTCCTGCTCGACAATCTGGATGTGTTTACCTAGAAACATGAAGATATGGTATGCATTGATCCCAGAATCAGTTGCCATCAGCTCAATGTAGACCCGAGATTTACTCCTCACAGGCAAAAGAAGATAGCTCTAAACCCGTAGCAATATGCGACATTGAAGGAAGAGGTACAGAAACTCATATCTAATAGGATCATGAGGGAAGCAACATACCCTAAATGGATATCGAATCTGATCTTAGTGAAGAAGGCTAACAGCAAGTAGAGGGTCTACATAGACTTCTCCAACCTCAACCAAGCTTGCTCGAAAGATAGTTTCCGTTCCCAAGGATCGACCAACTAGTCGACTTGACTGCAGGCCATGAATTGTTAAGTTTCATAGATACGTATTCGGGGTATAACCAGATCCCTATGCATCCAGCAGACGAGGAACACACTTCTTTCATTACTGATCGATGATTATATTGCTACAAACTCATGCCCTTTGGTCTAAAAAATGTCGGTGCAACTTACCAATGGTTGGTCAACAAGATGGTCTCTGACCTGTTAGGTAAGATCATGGAGGTGTACATTGATGATATATTGGTGAAGAGCCTCAAGTTAGTGGACCATATTGGACATTTACGGGCTACCTTTGATATTATAAGGAAGTATTGTGTGAAGCTGAACCCATTGAAATGCGCTTTTGGCATTGCTTCTGAAAAACTCTTGGGCTAAATGGTCAACCAGCGAGGTATTGAGGCGAACCCCGAAAAGATTAAGGCCCTACTAAACATAAAGTCCCCAGTAAGCTAAATAAAATGCAGTACTTGACAGATGCCAGCGGCGTTGAATCGGTTCATTTCCAAGGCCACTAATAGATGCCTTCATTTCTTTAAGACTTTAAAGAGAGGGAAAAGATTCCAATGGAGCAAAGAATGTGAAAAGGCTTTCCAAAAGCTGAAGAAGCACCTAGGATAAACCACCTTCTCTCGAAGCCTAAGGAATGGAAAACTCTGCTACTATATTTTACAGTGAGTGCTGATGCAGTGAGCTCGGGCGGTACGAGAGGAGGAAAATACACAATTGCCTATCTACTATGTTCGCAAGGTTATCCTACAAGCGAAAACACGTTAGACTAAAGTGTAAAAACTTGCCTTATCCCTTATGATTGCCTCCAAAAAGCCGAGGCTCTACTTTCAAGCCTACAGCATACGAGTTCTGATGAGCCTCTCTCTTAAATAAGTGCTTCAAAAACCAGACGCATCTAGGAGGCTAATGAAGTGGGCTGTAGAATTAAGTGAATTTGACATTTCATACCAGCCCAGAACTTCGATAAAGGGACAGGCAGTGGCGGACTTTGTTATCGAATTTACAAAGGTGACGAATATCAATATTACAATGGAGCCAGTAGACCTACCAGCTTGGAAGTTATTTGTAGATGGGTTCGCCGGAGAAACTGGCTCAAGAGCCGGAGTGTTGCTGGAGAGCCCTAAGGGCCACAAACTGAATTGTGCGGTAAGGCTCGATTTTAAAACCTCCAACAATGCTATTGAGTACGAAGCATTTCTAGCAGGCCTTAGACTAGCTAGAGAAATACTGGTCAAAAGCTTATCAGTTCGAAGCGACTCTTAACTCATTGTACGCCTAGTCAACGGCAGCTTCGCTTCTAAGGACAAAGGCATGGCGATATACCTGAAGAAGGTTATAGAGCTAATTTTCTGCTTCGATAAATTCGAGCTAACTCAGGTCCCAAGGACAGAAAACTTGTATACAGTAGCTTTGTTGAAATTGGCAAGCAACAATGACTCATAACCGCTTAAATTTGTGCCCGTTGAATACCTTTCTGGACCCTCCATGAACAAAGCGGATAAAGTGATGTGGGTCAAAAAAATTCTGTAATGGATACGACCCATCATAGCCTACCTCAAAGACCACACCCTGCCAGAGAACAAAGAAGAGGCCTATAGGCTCAGGCGTAGGGCCGCCCATTATATACTACAATATGATATCCTCTACAAAAGGGAATTTTCATCCCCACTCCTGCGATGCACGGGAGGAGATGAGGTAGACTATGTGTTGAGAGAAATCCACAAAGGAATATGTAGCAACCACACGGGAGGACCAGCATTGGCCTACAAAATACTAAGGTAGGGATACTATTGGCCGACCTTAAAGAAGGATGTTATACACTTCGTAAAGCGATGTGATAAGTGCCAGCTTTTTTCTTTCGTTTAAAGACAGCCATTCCAGGAATTAATCGTGGTATCCAGCCTGTAGTCTTTTGCCAAATAGGGGGTCGAATTTGGTAGGACCCATGTCGAAGGGAAAGAAAGGTGCAAACTATGCAATCGTCGCTATTGATTATTTCACCAAGTGGGTCGAGGTTGAACCATTGTCTAAAATCACTGAGGCACACACTTCTAAATTCATATGAAAAAATATCATATGCCAGTTTGGAATCCCCCACTCGATAGTTACTGAGAATGGGCGACGTTTGATAATAAGAAACTCCGGGACCTTTGCGACGAATTGGCCATCATAAAGCGTTTCTCCTCCCCCCACCATCCCCAAGCAAATGGCTAGGTCAAGGCAATTAATAAAACCATAAAGCATCTCTTGAAGAAGAAAATGGACGAGTCGAAAGAAGCATGGGTGGACGAGCTCCCCCATATGTTGTGGTCGATACATACTACATGTCCGCAACAAGAGAGACCCCTTTCTCCATGACTTACAGGGTCGAAGCAATAAGCCTAGTTGAAGTGGGTCTCCCATCACCCCGTCGCTTACAGTTTAACGAAATCTCCAATGATAAGATAAGACGATGTGAGCTCGACTTCATTGAAGAAATGAGAGAGACCTCGCATATTAAGTTGTTTGTCTACCAAAGGACAATGACAAGATACTACAATACCAAAGTCAAACGTAAGTCATTCAGGAGAGGTGATCTGGTGCTCAAGAGGGTATTTTTATCTTCAAAAGAGGCTGATGTAGGTATGTTGGATCAAAATTGGGAAGGCCCTTATCGCATTTAGGTGAGGTCAGGCCAGGGACCTTTTTGATTGAAAATCTGGATGGGAAGGTAAAGTCCCACCCCTAGAATGTTGAGCATCTTCGAGTTTATTATTAGTAAAACCTCGTTTAACGCGTGTATCATCTATAATTAATGCATATTCTCCTTTTGTGTTTTGCTATGACAAGCTTATGAATTACGTTAAGTATGACAAGATCATACACTTCTCTATCAATTAAAATATGGCAAGCCCATATTACACATTTGTTAACTATTTGCCATGGCAAGCTCATAAATTACGTTATGACAAGCTTACGTGCTTCTCCAGCAGTTGAAGTATGGTGAGCCCATATAATAAATTAATTATTAAAGTATGGCGAGCTCATATGATAAATATTACGAGCCAATATAATAACTTAATTGCTAGAATATGACGAGTTCATATGATAAGTATGGCGAGCCCATATAATGAATTAATTGTTAGAACATGACGAGCTCATATGATAAGTATGACGAGCCTATATAATGAATTAATTGCTAGAATATGACGAGCTTATATGATAAGTATGGTGAGCCCATAAAATGAATTAATTGTTAGAATATGACGAGTTCATATGATAAGTATAGTGAGCCTATATAATGAATTAATTGTTAAAAGTATGACAAAATCGTATGATTGAACACGGCAAGCCCATATAAGGGATTTAGTGTAAGGAAAACTTGGTTAAAAAACAACTTAAGGCAAGTTCATAAGTAGAATAGTTGGTGACAGCGAGCCCGTTAATCGTTAATTATCGACTCAGCAATTGACAAGCTCTCATGTTATAATTGTTTTCCCAAACAATGGCGAGCCCATTGACAGCTAGACGATTGCTTAAATGTTCAAGGAAAAACAAACCTGTTAAATGACGAGCTCATTAGTTGTCACTATTTGCTAAAAGTAGTCTTGGCACACCCATTAAATAGCGTTACAACTATGATGTTCATATAATAGATACGACGAACCATGTTTACCGGTTCATTGAGCTAACGAGCTCAGTGAACTCTACACAAGTTAGTAATTACGAGACTATTGATTACTCACTGATTAGAAAGGTAGTCAGCATGCTTACATTATCCATCAATTATCATTAACTTAAAAATAAAGCACAACTCGCTCGAAACTAAATGTTATAGTATAAGAAAGGTATCTTTTCATTGCAAATCAAAATGAATACAAGTAAAAGAGCCTATTACAAAGGAACCTAGTCTACGGATACTGCATCATCCTTCGAAGGGTCCTCCGGGGCTCCCACCACCTCCACTTCATCCCCGTCATTAGCAGGAGTTGAGGGCTCATCTCCCAAGAATTCACTCCTTAAGGAGGACAAGTTAAGCTGGGGATGCAGCTTAACAATCTTATCAAAAACCTCATTATAAGCGACCCTCTTCCAATGGATCTCAAGATCATCATATTCTACAGTCTTGTAGAAGTAGGCAACGTAGTCATTCACCATTGCCTCTCCCACCTTCTTCAGTTGCTCATCAAAATTGGAGACTTCAGCATTGAGCTTAGCAACACGAGCCTTCAGCTTTCCTCTCTCTTTGTTAGCAGCCTCCAAAGCTGACGAAGCAATCTTCTAAAGATTATTAGAATTCTCGACCCACTTCATTAAGACATTCACCTCAGCTTTGTAGAGGTAGGCTTCATTCTTTAACTCTTCATTCTCCTTAAAAAGAGCTTCCACCTTCGACTCGGTCTCGGCGTGCTTCAGTAGCCTTATTAGCAGAAGAGACCTCGGCATTGGCCTTGATTAGGACAAACTCTGCATCTTGGGCTCACTGAAGATAGTCCTTATTAAGTCCCTGTAGTCGCCTCACTTCTATTTGGGAATTGATGAAGAAGCTATGGTAACGAGCCTGCATGGCGAGCCCAACCTCCATTAAGTCAACCGTATCACAGGTCTCAGCGTGCGAGGCATATTTATCCATCCAATACTTGTACTGGATCCTTACATCCCCTTGGACCTCAGCAGGAAGCATCTCCATAACCGCCATGGCGATTTTTTCCAACTACCCACCGAAGAAATTTTGAGCTTTCCTTCAGAAGGGACACTCATTTCCTTTCCCTTCTTCTTCTTTACCAGGTTAGACCCCTCGTTGACTGCCTCATCTACCTCAATAACCTTCATGGACAAGATGGGCTCTGCAAGAATGGGTCACCTGAGTGACTCTCCAAGAGTGGTCTGACGCTTGGGGAGAGGGTCGGGACCGGTGTTCTTGGATATCACCAGCTTTTTTTTGGGAGTCCAGCGACGCTTCTGCTTCTTTAGTTTTCACTTTTCTTTTTAGGAAGGGGTGGTGGGTTCATCTTGGATATACGGGCCAACTCATCCCATTGATGCTTGTATAAGAAGGAACCCGAATTCATGTCTTATTAATGGTATTGGTAAGCTTATAAGAACCATACTCAACAACTTCCAAAATGTTGTAATCAATAGATTTAATGTAAATCATCATCCTAACTTTTCAATAATTATAATATGTGCCATCAAATAAGGAAGGTTGATTTGTGGAATGCTCCTCATAATTTTGAAACATTGGGTTAGCCATTATTCAAGATTGTGAAATCTTTGAAAATGAGTACCTCGCTTTGATACTAATTGAAAGCCTAAGAATAGCTAACCAAGAGGGGGTGAATTGGTTTCTAAAACTTTTTCAAGAAATTAACATAAAATCAAGCCCTTATTAACAAGATAAAGTAATTTAAAAGGTAAACCTGAATATAAAGGCAATAAGTAAAAAAGAATAGAGAGAGTAAACAATATAATTATGGAGGTTCGATCCAATGTAATGATCTACGTCCTTCGTTACCAAGCACTCCGATACGAGCAAGACCAATTTCACTATGTTGATTGACTTTTAGTGTAATCTAACCCTTTACAAAGCTTCCGGTGACTTGCAAGCAAGGAGCATCCCTTTTACAACGTTGAGCTTTCCAGGACCTCAACACGACCTACAATTCAAATAAGTTTACAAATAAAATATTCTCTTCTTAATAAATGATGATTTCCAAGGTTGAGTACAAGAAGAGAAGTAGGCTAACACTTTAATAGATAGCGATGAATGAAGTTCAAGTGTTATGTTAGAAAAACTTTGATGAATATGATGATTTTACAAGTTGTAATTCAATCAATCATTAGGCTAACACTTTAATAGATAGAAATGAATGACGTTCAAGTGTTAGGTGTGAAAATTTTTGATGTATGGAATGATTTTCAAGAGTTAATTTGATCAAAGATTTTTCCAATGAAGTGGACCATGTCGCAAATTGCTTATTAATTGGTAGGTAGCATGACTCCCATCTAGAGAATTTGAAAGTTCAAATCAATGAAACTCGATTGTTTTCTCAATTTCAAAGCTCAATGCATATCTTATATATTAATTGCATGATAGTCGACATTCCTAGTTGAACCGTAACTCATCGTAGCCAACATTTATCTCATAGGTTCGAGGCAACACCTCCAACTGTGATTTCGAGGATCCTGCCCCCTCGTGGGATCCTGGGACAATGCCCCAGGCAATGATCGACCTGATCGATTAGGTTACGGGGTCGAGGGGTAGCGCCTGTCGTGGCAAAAAATAAATAAATGAAATTCGGTATTTGGTATTAAAAAAAAAGGAAATAATTCGTTAATAATTTCGAAAATCGCCACATGTGGTACAAAGTATTTTGCCCGTAGTGATAAAATATAGAAAAAGAATTTTACATAAATATAGTTATCAATTATAACCTAATCATATTTTTAAAAAAAGGAAAAAAAAAGTGTAGACACAATTTACTCATCTTATTTTCATTTTTCTCAATGTAAAAAATAAAATAAATCATGCGCGCACGGAGACACAGCCCTTTTTTTTTTAATTAGTCAAAACCAATGGTTTTTATAAAATCAATTCCCATTCAAATTCAGACAACAACTCCTTGAAAATTCATCATTATTCCAATTCACAAATCACAATCAATTTGGAAAAATATAAGTCTGGAATTTCGAATATCATCTCCAGTGGATGCATTATTGTTCTTCTACTCTTGGCGTCTCTGCTATTTTTTATATGATATCTCGGTGGCTGCTTCGATTTTACGGGTTTGATTGCCAAATTTTGAGAAGGAAAATCGAGGGTTCTGAGAATGAAATGAAAATGGGCAAATGAAAAGAAATGGGAAAATCTAAAACGACGCCGTAATGGTTGACGAAAGGATACTATGACACGTGTCCAGGAAAACTGGCTCTTTTATATTGTTAAGGAAACTAATTTTATACTTAGCTTTGCAGGCACGGGTCACTTATTCATGACCTAATTTAAATGCTTACAACCTAATTTACTAGCCCTAAGACCCCAAAATAGCAACTTCATTAACTGTTCTTTCGACTACTTACCCGATTGACACCCAATTTCAACAAAATGTGTACTTCCATACTTATAACATCGCATGCACCTTACAATTTTGTATTGTGATCATGTCACTTCATGTCTAATGTCCCATATATGTTAATTACTTATCTAGGGTTTTTGAAGGGCCTTGATTAAGTAGAATTAACGGAGTGTAACCACGTTGATAAAATGCGATACTTCTAAAGTTACAATTGCTTAACAAATCTTTTAACCTAATTTCTCCACCATGGCTCAATGTAAAATTCACCACCTGGGTCAGGAAGATCAAAGACTAATACCATACAAGATGTTAAAAGGGTAAACCCTAAATGATTGAGTGTACTATTAAAAGGGAAAGAAATTATGAATATTCCATGCAAATGTAAATGGCAATGTAGATAGCATGCAATGCATGAATAATATTGGCTAAGTATGTAATGTGAAGTTCGGGGCATTACAGAGTTATATTTTTTATATGAAAGCAGGTAGAAATGAGTTTGAAATATTTTCACATTTAATCTCACTAAGTTATGTGAATCAATATTATGTGTGCCTATAACTACATTAGAGTCGTTATGGTAAAAATGAGTTGTATCGCATTATCAAGTTGACACAATGAAATTGAAGTCATTCTGGCAATAATAATGACATTGAACCCGTTATTATAAAAATTATTGCTCCACATAACATCATTGAAGTCGTTCTAGATTAAAAATAATAATAATAACTACATTGAATGCCCATAAAATGACTTGTATCGCATGTATCAATCTGATATAGTGACATTGATATCGCATGACAAAAATAGCAATATTAAACATTTTATTATAAAAAGTTACTGCTTCACATATCGAAACTAAAGTCGTTCCAAATAAAAGTAACGAGATTGAAGTTGTTATGCCCATTTGTATCGCATGTATCATTTGACATAACAATATTAATGTCGTCATAAAAATAACTATATTGAACCTGTTATGATAAAGATTCACTGCTTCATATAAAGAAATTGAAGTCCTTTCAAATAAAAATAATGCATCATTGTCTTTTATGCCCAAAAGAATGAGTAAAGCTTAATAGGAGCCAAATCGTCACATTGAAGAAAGTGTGAATACCTTTCGTAATTAATCGAAGGACCAATTTACAGACTTTAGAAGGTGGTGCACAACTCTGAAAACTTCAAAAGTGGTCGATATGGGACCGTTCCCCAGCATATCGATGGATCTCGCTTAGTAATGATGCTTGCACCCAGTAACGATGCTCTAAGAAGATCGAAGCGCAAAATGATAGTCAAACTAACATAATGACATTGCGTTCATTCCAATAAAAAATTTCTACATTGATATTGTTCATGTCCAAAACATATCTATAGCTATATTAATGTCATTTTTGGTCATATGTAATGATACTTATCTCGTTCTAGCTCAAAACATTGATTCATCCATCTATGACCAAGCGACATGCCTTGACATACCTAAGAGGATCGAAAAAGTTTATCAAGCAGGTTGATCATACTTAAACGGTGAAGAAAAGGTAAATAAAGATACTTTCTTTCCACCAGAGAACTTTGAAATGGCTAGACAACTCTAAAAACTTTGAAGGTGGTCGATACGGGACCCTCCCAGTATGCTCAGAGTCAATCGGAGCGCAAAATGAAGTCAAACTAACATAACAACAATGGGTTCGTTCCAATACAGAATTTTCGACATTCATACCATTCTTGTCCAAAATACAACTACAACACTTTTGATGTCGTTTCTATTCATATATAATGACACATATCTTGTCCTGGCTCAAAACCTTAATTCAACTGTCCACAACCATCGGCATGCCTCTAAAATACCTAGAAAGACAAAAAAAAAAAGACTATCAAATGGGTTTATCCCACTCAGATAACAAAGAAAGGGCAAATGTGGGTACTTTCTTTCCACCGAAGAACTTCAAAGGTGGTAGACAATTCTAAGAACTTTGAAGGTGGTCGAAAAGAGACTGTCCTAGAGCCAAATCGATGAATCACGCTTGAGAGTGATGTTTGTACCTAGTAACGATACTCGAAGTCGATCGGAGTGCGAAATGATAGCCAAACTAACATAAAAACGTTGGATTCTTTCTAGTACAAATCTTTTGACATTGATGTCGTTCCTGTCCAAAACACATTATTGAGTATTGATGTCATTTCCGTTCATATGTAATGACACTTGTCTTGTTCTAGCTCAAAATGCTGATTCAATCATTTACAGCGACCAGTATGCCTCCAACATTCTTAGGAGAACCGAAAAAGGTTATCAAGTGAGTTGATCCCACTCGAATGACGAAGAATAAGTGGAACACACTGATCTTAGTCCACTATGAACACAACTATAACGATATATATGTCGTTCCAAAAAAAAACGATATAGAAGTCTTTCTTTTTTGCAGAAAAAATGAAACAATATCTTTAAGTTACAAAATAACATTGATGTTGTTCCCATACAAGCATAATGACTCTGGTTCAGACATAACGACATCAAATTCATTATGCGTCATATTACAACACCCACGCCTCTAAATGTTGTAAGATGATTAAAACAATAATCATAGCAACATAAAATGACTTTAA
>CAIGRO010228304.1:0-15517 GCA_903798355.1 Fraxinus baroniana | reverse complement strand
GACACCGTACACTTGCTGCATTTTCACGTTGTATAAAACGCGTGACAATAATCAATAATAAGGAGTTACAAAAAATCTCTTTGAACCAATAACTAATTGGACAATTGGTCGATTTAAATATGTGTTGTACATCGTATAGTTATAATAAAAAAATCTCTAAAATACTAGGAGAAATATACATGAAAAGTTTAATATAAAATGAAATTCTAATAGAATGGATAAAACCAATAATGAAGAATTTGGGATGAAATAAGAGTCAAACTTTCCTTTGGCTACTTCAAAACATCTTCAAGTCTATTACGAACTTTGAACTTTCAATACTTCTCCAACAATATTTTCAATTAAATACTCAACAAGAATTTGGGTAAAAACGACAAGATTTCATCTATAATTGTAAAAACACATTTTTTAAAAGAAAAAAAAAAAGATTACACCTAACTGATAAATGAGAAGTCATATCCAATTATATGATTTGAATTGAAGCATATCGATAGCTGTTCCCATTAAGACTATATATATGCCAATGATCAGATCAAATTCAAGTCATAAGCAGCAATTATTTGACTTTTCTGAATTTTTCATTACCCTTCAAATAACATGGTAACAGTGTCCATCTTGTGCGCTGTCAGTAGAAACAAGAACTGGTGAAACACAATTTCTCCCCCCCCACCCACGCCACCCCACCACCCCCGGGTTCGTCCAAACACACACGATGAAGAAGTCGCTTTCTTACATCATCATAATATCGTGAAAAATAAAAGAAGTGAAGGGACCATGCGAATATTAATTATACTGATTTGTACTAAAATTAACAAATCCCTAAACAACACCATCCTTTGCGTAATGAAGTGGACGAAGACACTCCCACGTTATGAAACGGACAAGAATTGGTGAAACAATTTCTTATCTCTTCCTCCGCATCCCGTCCCTTCATGTACACAAGATGAATAAATCACTATTTTACAATATTATAAAAACGGAAGAAGTGAATGGAAATGGATGGTGTGAATAACTTGTTGCTGTTATGCCTCACCACCATGAATCCTAGTGGAAGTCACGTCGCTGCTTACATGGAGGCATTACGTCAAATATGACAAAGTCAACAAATATCCAATTGGTCAAAATGAAAAAGTAAAAAAAGAAGTCCATCTCCTTGTTCCGAATCTCTTATATAGCGGGGACCCTATCTTTACTTGGAACTTTTATTGGCCGAAGCAACCTCTCCATCTGAAGCTTTCTTTTAGGTTGAAACACTTAGTCTTTTAAAAGATCTGCAGACAATTATTGATATAACGTTTATATTAATGAATGTCAGGATTGTCTGTTCAGCATGTATAAACTAATTGTCAATGAACTAAATGCATAGCAAACGAAGTGATATGAGGTTTCGGTCTAGGAGATGAGATTACGTGGTTCGGATTCAACGGTTACCACGTCAGTCAAAACTCTATAAATAAGCAATTCTTGTAACATTTATTTGCTTATGCAATTCTTCACACTTTAAACCGTACTCAAATCTTCTCTAGCTCATTCCATACTTATTTGCTGAAGTTTATATTACTTTTACTTTGATTGAGTTGTTTATGATTGTTTGTTTATATACGTTGTTGGTATTTGAATATATTTGTCTCGCTTCGTAGAGTATCTCTCATATTCATACATACCACCCTTTTCATTTGAATATACGATCAAAACGTGTTGGAATTTGCTTACATCGATGTGAGTGATCCCAACGTCTATTGTACACGTAATCGTTGCAAAAAATTGGATCAACAGTTGCTATTAGCTATGTTTAGTCGCTCAAGAGCCTTAAAAATTTACAATTCTTGACATAACTCCTCCCATCAAACAAATAAGACGAAAAATAATCTTACATTCATGACTCTGATACACTAAAACAATAACTCAGTCATTTACACCTCCACCTTCACTCACCCTCGCCTCCACAATTTCTCCCTCACGCCACTCCCTACCCTTTAGAAACAATGAAGAAGTCGTGTTCTTACAATATTATAAAACTGCAGTAGATAGAAGAAGTGCATGGACTATGTGGATGATTAATTGTTGCTGGTTACATTTCTTTGTCTACGAATTGAAAATCTTCAGAAATCCCCTAAACAGAACTCCTCGTCCTCGAGCTACACAAAAATTAATCATGTATCTACTCAATCATTTACTCGACGTCTCGACCTCCAGTATCTTAACTCAGCCCCCACCCTATCCTACCCTACACTACCCTACCCTATCTCTACAACAAAAGACCTGAGCACAGGAGGAAGGTAGAGGCAGAGAACCCAAGATAGGCCAATGGCAGAAGATTTTGTTCGTGTGATTTGACCAAAGCATTTAAGAGAACTACAATAGGCGTGTGGGTCTAACATGCCATTTCAAGCATTTAAACAGGATTAAATGCGCCGATTCAAAATCCCTTCTTTCTTTTTCTGTTTTTGATTTTCAAGAAAATGAATAATTTATCGTAATCTGTACAGTACTCCATTGAAGGGCAAAAAAGAAAAGAACAAAAACTCCAAAAGAGTAAACAGGCTAACAGCAGCAGAAAAAAATCAGCTTGAAAAATCTCTGCCATTTTGCGAGCAGACCCCGCACAAACCTCTCTCTCTCTCTCTCTCTCTCTCTCACACACACACACACTGTTTCTCTCTCCTCCTTTTGGCCAACCTCATCCCACAATGCATACGCACCACTATCCTCTTTTCCAGTCTAATAAATAAAAACCCCTTCTTTTTTTTATTAAAAATTCGTTGTGTCTGACATTTTTTTGTCATTTTAATCTTGATGTCTAGAGTCTTATTTCTCTTTTCATTCCTTTCGTAGATCTTCGAGAAGCTGTCTTTTGTCTTGAAGGAGCTGGCTTTCTTCTTCTCTTTCTTTAGAGACGAAAAGAAAAAGAGAGAGCCACCTGTTTGGTATTTGTGCATTTATTGAAGATCCCATTTGAAAGTTAGTGTTTATCTGATCCCCAGTTCACAAATCTTCTCTTAATTTCATGACCCTTATGGCGAAATTCAATTTTGGAGTATTTTAGGTGAAAAATAGAATATTCTCAAGTTTAAATTTCAGCTGGAGCAAAATTTTGCTGTTTTTTGGAAGTATTGAGGGAAGGGAAAAATCTAAAGTTACAGGATATGAAAAGGCTGAATGGTTCCACAGTAATCAATGCAGAAAACGCATTTAACTTTTGATTTTGTGGTGGATTTGTGATAACAATCAGGGGTTTTGCGTGGGAAAAAGCAACAGATTTTACCTTCAGTCAAGTAAAAGTTAATAATTTAGTAATAAGAAAAGAGGGGTTACAGTTTTTCTGTCCTGTGGGTTGCTAATTTACTCGCAGCTTCGTTGAAGGGTGGTTTTGTTTTTGAAAAAAGGAAAAGAGAAAAAAGATTTGTTTTTGTCAGTATGTATTTGATTTCGTATACAAGGCTGTTTAGCTTTCGTTGAGCTATTTTGGCTGTTAGCTTCTTCGGTAAGGTGAGTGGTATGAGTGTGTTTCTCAGCCTTCTAGAGGCCCAAGAATCATCTGACTTGATCAAGATCGTCCATTTAGTTTTCTGAGATCACTAGGTAGCAAAAACAAAGATTAGTAAATTAAGAAAATTTTGGGTTCAGTTCATATAATCTCCTGTCAGTTCTCAGTGGAACCATAAAAGCTGCTCAGACTATTCAAGATTTGCATAGTTTTGGTGTGGGTTCCTTTTTTGGGATTTCAGAATTTGAGGTTTGGGAGAAATGGCTATGGTGGCACAGCAACACAGGGAGAGTAGCAGTGGGAGCTTCAACAAGCATCTTGATTCAGGAAAATATGTCCGGTACACGGCCGAGCAGGTGGAGGCCTTGGAAAGGGTATATACTGAGTGCCCAAAACCGAGTTCTTTGCGCCGCCAGCAACTGATCCGGGAATGCCCAATTCTTTCCAACATTGAGCCCAAACAGATCAAAGTGTGGTTCCAAAACCGCAGGTGAATGGAAAGTTTCTGCGGTGTCATTATTTGATTGTTTTATTTTAGATGCCCTTAATTGTTGATTTCATTAATGGAATTTAATTTAAATTTAGATTTAAATTCTTGATTTTCGGATGTCAGTTTGTTAGATTCCTGGTGGATTTGATTATGTTTATGATGTAGTTATGGCATAATTTAGTTCTGATGGAGGCTAGGAAAATTATTGTTTGTGAATTTAGGTGTCGAGAGAAGCAGAGGAAAGAATCTACCAGGCTTCATAGCGTGAATAAAAAATTGAGTGCTATGAACAAGCTATTGATGGAGGAAAATGACCGCCTTCAGAAGCAGGTATCCCAGCTGGTATGCGAGAATGGATACATGCGCCACCAATTGCAAAGTGTACGTCATTTTCTCTTATTAATTAGTTAATTTAGGAATTTGTTTCTATGTTTAGGATCTGCCCTGTCAAACATTCATCATCGACCTCAACATAAATTTCTGTGTTAATAACAATACATACACCACCAATTGCAAAGTGTATGTCGTTTTCTTGAACTAATCAGTTAATTTGGCTATTAGTTTTATATGTTTTGGATCTGTCCTGTCGGTCATTCGTCATCGACCTCAACATCAATTCTAGTGTTAAAAAGAACACGCATAAACCACCAATTGTGAAATTGTACATCATTTTCTAGGACTAATTAATTAATTTGGCTATTTGTTTCTCTGTTTTGGATCTGCCTTGTTGATATGTTTCATCACTGACCTCAACATAAATTCTGGTGTTAAAAACAGCACACATATTCCACCAATTGCAAAGTGTAAATTGTTTTCTTTTACTAATTCGTTAATTTGGCTATCTGTTTGTATGTTTTGAATCCGCCCTGTTGATCATTCATCATCTACTCAGCATAAATTCTGTTAAAAGAACTCACTCATGCCACCAATTGCAAAGTTCTTATCTTTTTGTTGTACTAATTAATAAATTTGGCTATTTGTATCTATGTTTTGGATCTGCCCTGTTGTTCATTCGTCACTGACCTGAATATAAATAATCCTGATGTTGAAAAGAACACAAGCTTCAATTCAACATAATGTGTCCGCTCTTCTTATAATGGATTATTTTTCCAATTATATGAAATTTTAGGTTAGGTCTCTTTTGGCTGAGCCTTACACATCTTTGATACAAAGATTGTCTGAATTCTAACACAACATGATTATATGATATCAGACATCTTGAGCTATGACTGATTTGGTTTTATTGTTAACATTGATATTTCATTGTTATTTGCATTTGAGCTATCAAAAGAGAGCTCTATGCTTGGCACCTCCTAATTGGTTTAGAAGTTTTTACCCTGGAACTCTATGCGTTTAGCTTAATGTGCTTTTCTCTGTACTCCACGAGCTTCCAAACTCTTATTCTGTAGCAGAAACCTCTGCAGGCATCAGCAGCAACAACTGATGCAAGTTGTGAGTCTGCAGCGACCACCCCTCGGCATGCTCTCAAAGATGCTAACAACCCTGCAGGGTACTTATTCAAATCTGATCCTTCTTTATTGCGTTATTGTCATAATATTGCATAACTTAAATTTTTTTACACGGTCAATATTAACATTTCATTAATATAAGTCTGTGCTTTTGGCAGACTCCTCTCGATTGCTGAGGAGACTTTGGCAGAATTCCTATCAAAGGCCACAGGTACTGTTGTCGATTGGGTCTAGATGCCTGGGATGAAGGTTTGTTGTGTCTTATCTAAAAAATCATGCCATTTCACAAAGTTGCGGTGGAGTGGCAGCTCGAGCCTGCAGTCTTGTTAGTTTAGATTTTAGAACCTACAAAGGTAAGATCTGGCAGTTCTATTTCTTTTTCCTTTAGGTCTTTATTCCAAGTTTTTATTTATCACTNTTTTTATTTTTGTTGTTAGCATTCGGTTGGGATCTTTGCCATTTCACAAAGTTGCAGTGGAGTGGCAGCTCGAGCCTGCAGTCTTGTTAGTTTAGATTTTAGAACCTACAAAGGTAAGATCTGGCAGTTCTATTTCTTTTTCCTTTAGGTCTTTATTCCAAGTTTTTATTTATCACTCCATGGATACCTTATTCTATCATGTGGCATGCTGTGGTTGGCTGTCTCGAAATTCAACTCATACATATTTTTCTTTAAATCTTGTAGATTGCAGAGATCCTTAAAGATCGTATTTCTTGGTTGCAAGACTGCCGGAGCCTTGAAGTTTTCACTATGTTTCCTGCTGGAAATGGAGGAACAATTGAACTTGTGTGTAGTTAAATCTAGTTTGGGAGTTGATTCTTTCTATTTCAACCTTTTGATCCTACAAAGTACAAATAGGTTGTAACAGCTGGCAGGGCTATATATTTTTTATTGTGTGGTAAAAAAGTGAGTTATAAATTGACTTTGAAATGGCGTAATAGTAACAGCGGGTTAAAACTTGAGATGGGAATTTGAGTAGCTAAGGAATGAATAAAAGTTTAAATCTCGAAGAAAAGTAAAAGAAAAAAAATTCCAAAATTCCAAAATTTTGTGGGGTCAATGGACCCTACATGAGACCATGTGTCTCTGCCCATGGTTGTAACTATTTGATGCATTTGAAATACTAGGTTGATAAATAGTAGATACGATTAAAGAAGAAAATAAAACAATAAAGAATTTGTTGGTTAAGAAGGAAGTGGATGAAATGAAATTTGATTTTCCTGGTCGTAGAAAATTTATGATATTCGAGAAATTTGTTTTCTTGATTTCCATTATCATCTTATAACCAGAAATAGAATCATGCGATCCTTCGTCTAAAAGTTAAGACGAATTTCTCTCATTTAGATTTGTATCTTTAACTAGATGTACGACCCAAAACTTGAAAAGTTAAAGACCATACAGTGAGGTGCCCATTGTAATGGCTACATTTGAAGCAAGTTTTGTGAAGGAACCGCATCTACAGAAATAGTTTCAGCAAAATGAATAGTTTTATCACAAGCCTTGCATTTTTTTTACAGTGTCGTAGAATGCCATTTTTTCTTTGTTCAATTTCAAAAGAAAAATTTAGAGGATGTTCTCTTTGTGTTTTGAGTTTTGAATTCATTTTGGGTTTTGGGTTTTGGGTTTTGAGTTTTGATTGTCTATTTTAAGATTGTTGAAAATGTGTTCTTTTTGACATTTTGAAAACACTCAGAACGCGTTTTGAAAACTTTGATTTGATTATAACTGAAAACACTAAAAACGACAAATTTGTCGTTTTGAGTTTTCTTTGTAAATTTTTAACTTGTTTTCGAAAATAGGAAAGAAAACACATTTTCACTAATCTGGAAAATAAAAAATAGAAAACGGTTCGAAAACGATAAAGAGAACATGCTATTAGTTTTCGAGGTGTTTCATATGGGGTTTTAAGCTCGACTTTGATAGACACAGGTTAAAAGGTCGAAAGTGAACCGCATGAACGCGTGGGGCAGATAAGTTCTGCCTGCTACTAAGGGCAATGCAATGGACGACCTAATTTTCTTGAAACAAATGGATATAAATAGATGTCCTAATAAATAGGGGTACCATTGTACGGTTTGAACCGATTTTAATGAGAATAGAAATTGATACACCTAGGCTAATGAGAATTCTATACATGGATTAAATGGTTTCTTATATGATGATGGAATCGAATCGAATCGTACCGATTTCAATTCAATTCAATTCTTTTATTCTTCAAAATAATATAATCAAGTCTAAACTTTTTGTATACATTTTCTTGTTTTATTTTCATGCCTTTTGTTTCAAGACAAAATCATTTATTACTCTTTGTATAGATATTTAATAATGATTTGACTTAATATTGAGATTAGAAAAAAATCAATTAAAATTCAATTCATATGAATCGAACCATCTAGCTTAATGCAATAGTTTTTCGGTTTCAACAATTCCAAATTGTTAACCCACGTTTAATTTTAAACGTTTATAAAAAATATAACATTTTATTTCAGTACTTTTGTAATAAGCATTAATTTGGACCGACTTATCCATCACTTATTTTTATCAATTTATAATTTATACTTTTTTATAAACACTTCCTAAACATATTCTAAACTAGTATCAATAATTTCTCTTGAATTCTTCTATAAAAGAACATTTTCTACTCGTAAATGAAAAAATAAAATAAAATAAAAAATCAAACTTTATCACGTGCCAATCACGCGTTCATATCCCAGAGAGATAAATTGATAAAATGGAATCCCTCCCCACCTTCAATCCATAGCTCTTTGCTTCACAACTTCAAGCGCTGACACACAGGAATTTAATAAATTTCATAGAATTAAGGCGAACCCAGAAATTATCTCAATCTTTATTGATCCTATCTAATGAATTTCGTTTAATTTATCGAAAAAATGGATAGTTTCTCTCTTAGTACGGTCACCACTCCCAACAAATTCTCCCCAATTCGATTCTTCTCACATTCCTTTTTTCATATCAAGAAATCACCAATTCTGTCTTTTAACACTAGGAAACCCAGAAAACTTCTTGTGTTTGCATCAAATGATGAGTCGAAGCTTGACGTATGGGACCAAATGGAGCTCAAGTTTGGTAGAATGCTTGGTGAAGACCCTAAAATCACCTATGCTAAGGTCCCTTCTTTTTGCCCTTTTAGAATTCAAACACACTTATTAACCGTTTTTATAAGTTATTTATTATTATTATTTTTTTTGTAATTTTATTTGCCTTCAGGTTGTGTTTGCGGCACCAGATTAGATCAGATAAAAAATATAGTGTAAAATTCTAATAAATTCTACTAGGTAGATGATATTATAGTCTATTAACATGCATAGCGTTCTTTGATTATTCATTCTTGAATGAAAAATCAAAGAACACTAGCCTCCTGAATGTACTACAATACGATATACCGCATTACTAAAATTTCTTAAGAAGATTTACCGTATTATCTATTATAATTTTATACTATATTTCTTAAGGTCTAAGCCAGCGTGCCAAACACAATCTCAGTGTGTTGGTGGGGACGTAACTGATTATTTTATATGAATGAAGAAGAAAGGAAATGGAATTCATGGAACATCTGGAATTATGAAAAATGTTAGAATCTTTGCACTTCAACATTTATGGTGCTAGATTTTGTCTAGTGCTGCTGATTTATTTCCAATGAAGGAAACAGAGATATAATTTTGCTTATGTTGATAGTAAATAAGAATTTGCTAAGGTTTCCTTTTAATTATCTGTGAAGAAATTGATTATAATGTGATAGTAGTCCGAGATTGTGGCTTTGAGAAATGTATCGTAATAATTGAAAATACTGAAAAGGATTGGGCTTGGTATGTTGATTTCTTTGAGTTTTTAAGCAAAGAATTTTTTAGATAATTTGCTATTATTCTGTTCTGTTTCTAATAAATGTTTTTCTTAAGATCATTACAATATTCATTGCAGTTCTTCTGAATTTTTAGATAATGGGTCGGAAGTCAAACCCTGATATGACTTACTTGGAAATTGAGAAGCTACTACAGAAGAAGGGGGGTAAAGCAGTGAACAATGAAATAGAGGAGATCCCATTTGATGTCTCTGTGGATAAAAAATCAACAAATTCAGTGGATGGGTTAAATTTGGTTCGACCTGCGCCGAGGAAAGGGATAGAACTTGAGGCTAATCGTAAACAAGTAGAAACAGATGATAAGAAATCTAACCCACCAGTTACAAAAGCCATGGAGAAAACCCAAAGCAGCGTTCCCAATGTTATCTTGCGAAAGCCCAGTTCGTTTAATGAGGATGACGTGGGGGGTGAAAAATCTTCTAGGTTTGGGATGAAACCAAACTTATCACTGAAAATGCGTAAAGAACCGCAAAAGGGCAGGTTTAGCGATATCACACTGTTGAAGAAGCCTGAACCAATGAGTTCTGCAGTAGTCAATGAAATTGAAGATGAGAGTGTGCAAAATGATGTTCCATCTACAGGAGAAGTTGATGATATCACACTTTTGAAAAAGCCAGAGCCAATGAATCTTAATGTGAATAATGAGCGAGAACAAGAACGAGAACCAGAACTATCTAGGGATCATACTGAGTTTATATCCATTAATGATTTGACAGAGAACAGTTTAGATGTTCCGCACTCATCAGGTGAATTGGTGAACATGATGGATGGCAATCTCAATCAGTATACGGAAACTAGGAAAAGAGATTCAGAAGTGGATAATATGTCTGCGACAGGTAATTGTCAATCTGTGGATAGAATTTTCATGTTTTAGCATTAGAGAAATTGAAATGTGATTACGGATTACTAAGTTAAGGTTCATTTTTATAAAATCCATTGGTTCTTTTTTCAAGAATTGCAGGCTAATACTCAGACTAGAGAGAAAACATTTGCTTATAGTGGACCTTCTGAGACAATGGCAGCTGAAACTACTCCTAAAATACCTATGGATACTTTGCTGATTGGAAAACCAAAAATGTATCTTTAGTCTCTTTCTATCTCCTTTTTTTCTTGCTGCTACATATTGTTTTTTAAATTTCATTAAAATGTTGTGCAATAGATTAGATCGCTCTGTTAAGTCAACAAAACAACATAGTAGCGAGGTCCTGATTCCCACGAATTCTGAAAGGTATGGCAATCCCTTGGAGCTTGAGAACTTCCTCACAACTTCACCGATTAAGGTTGGCAATTTATGTTTGAGTACATTAGTTAGCTGGGAATTTTTTATTTTTTCCCATGGAATGTGATTGTTGCATATTCATCTAGGACCATGAAGATAATGACTGGGCAAGGGCTGAAGAGCTGGTTAAGACAGGAGAAAGAGCAGAAGTGGAATTAATTAGCTCCAGCACGAGAGGATTTGTTGTGAGTTAACAGATATTCATATAGTGAGCGTTGCTTGTTTAGTTTTAATTTCTGTTTACCATTTTGATTTTCCTCCTCTCTGTACAGGTATCATTTGGTTCCTTGATAGGATTTATGCCATACCGTAATCTTGCTGCCAGGTGGAAGTTCTTAGCTTTTGAATCCTGGCTGAGAAGGAAAGGTTTAGACCCGTCCATGTACAGGCAAAATTTGGGCATCATTGGAAAATATGAACCTACTAGTACAACAGCTTCTGTGGAATCAATGCTAGATTCTAAAGCTGATTACAAGGCTAAGGGGCAGGTATCATCAGATATGAAACTGGAGGATCTTCTCATGATTTACGACCAAGAGAAACTCAAGTTCCTATCATCATTTGTTGGCCAGGTTTGGATGACAATGTTTGGAGTCTTAACCCCTGTCTTTAAAGTTGAATTATTATTCACCAAATACCTACTGTGCTCGCAGAAAATCAAAGTGGGTGCGGTATTGGCCGACAGAAAATCCCGCAGACTGATATTTTCCATAAAATCCAAAGAAAAGGAAGAATTGGTTGAAAAGAAGAGAAGTGTCATGGTAAGAAAGTAACACATAATTTAATTTGACCAGTCGAAGTGAGTTTTAAGTTGGTCCTTCGTGTCCTTAAGGTCCCTGTTTCCAAAATCTTGCTTCAATTATTTGTTCACAGGTAAGAGCCTTATTTATGAAAATAACATGTACTGAAAACAAAAAGATCAATTCAGTGAAAAATATAATTGTCACTTCAACTCAATCTCCTGGTCGCATTCTCCTATCAATCCCTTTGTGACCATAGCTTAATGAATCTCCTGTTCATTTAAATTGTCCCCAGGGCATGTATGTAGTTCTTATTATGACTCTTTTTCAATCTTATCATATCTCTGCTAAATTATGCGCTATGGTGTCCCAATTCTTATATAAATAAACATTTTAGAGGTAGACTGATAAAAAAACATGATGCAACTGATCCAACAAAAGACCGAAGTTTCATAGTATCATAATTCAAGTGGAATATAATCGGTAAACATGTATAATGCACTGACACGAACATGTCGGATATGCTGGCGCACGATTTTTTTAAAGAAATATTGGTATGACATATCGCCAACACATTAATTAAGTTTTTTAAAATTCTTCATTTATATAGTATAAATTTAGTTTTATACTTGTTATTAATTTTTTCTTGTTGAAATCTTTTATATATGAGTACCTATTTGTTATTTAATAATAACTTGATTTAAAAATATATAATATTTCTTATAGAGAAAGAAAAATGACCACGGTAGAGTTACGAGGAGAGTTGGCAGGTGGGTCTACCTCTATTTCTTCTAACATGTTTTACCGCGATTGTGGTGGCATTTTGAATGAAGTTTCTTTATGGTTAGTCAAGATATGTCTCAATCATTTTATTCATCCTTTTCTTAATTTGTCCTCATTTAGTTCCTCCTCTACCGGTTTGGTATATATCCTTATTTCATATTTTATCCGTTCTCTTATAGCTACATTCCTCAAAATAGTAATTTCTATTACATAAACCTAAGCAAGCTTTCGTTCTTTAGTGGCCCAACATTCATCTCTGTACTGTAGCTGATTTAATGACCATTTTTAGAAACTTTGTAGAAATATTTTTTCATAGCACTTTTTCATTGTACCGAACATGCTCTGGTACACAATAATACACCACAAAACCAGAAAACAATCCGAAACTGCCATTTGTACTCCAGATACCCAAATTTATTGCAAGCTATGAATCCCGTAGTTAACATATAACTAATGTTCTATTTCTATTTCCCTTGTTTAATGCTTAAAATACTTCTGATTTTGTAGATCTCAATTCTGTTTTATATGTTTTCCATTTTTACATATATAAATTTATCCAGATATAGCATTTTGCCACAATAGTGAACTTGGTATTAACTTGTCACTTTGATGGCGAAGCATTTCACTATTTGCAATCTTGAATTAGTATTCGATTTGGAATGATTTGCCTTCTAGTAAATCTGGTTCAATAACCCTGCTCTAGCTGTCTTTGTCATGCAACACAAACACATGCAGAAGTATTTAATATAAAAGAAGTGTTTGCTGGGCAAGATGTCATTTTATCATGCCTCAAGGTCTCTCACATTCATATATGAATCCCATCATTTGAGGATGCTTTATCTCTTATGCACTAACGTTTCAGGTCTTGAGCTTTTATGCTGTTCTTATTGCAGGCAAACTTGAGTGTTGGAGATGTAGTGAAGTGTTGCATTAAAAAGATCACTTACTTTGGCATATTTGTTGAGGTAAATAAATGGTTCATTAGCCTTCCCACTCATAATATGGTTACTTCTCGAGTGTTCAGATATTATGGCGCCACCTTTGCCTAAATGATTTATTTGTGATTAATATGTTTACTGCTGTATGTGTTGCGGTATTTTCTTCACTTGGTAAATGCTTTTTGTAATGGGGAATAATGAATTCCATAGACAGGCTAATCAGATATGAACAAAATACCTTTGTAGGTTGAAGGCGTACCTGCACTTATTCACCAGACAGAAGTATCATGGGATACCACCTTGGACCCTGAATCATATTTTAAAGTTGGTCAGGTACTTCATATCTCTAGAACCTCAACTGTGCATTCCTTCAGTAAAGCTGATATTTTTAATGCTAGTAAAATTCACCTGATCAAGTCTTTTGGCTTGCAGATTGTTGAAGCAAAAGTTCATCAATTGGATTTTTCACTTGAACGTATATTTTTATCGTTAAAGGAAATAATGGTAATCTTCATCCATTTTCTTGGACAGTATGGTGTTGATCAAGGAATTTTATATTGCAATTGAACAATGCTCTTTTTCTTTTTCATGGCAGCCAGATCCACTGATGGAGGCGTTGGAGGCTGTAGTTGGTGATCACAATTCCTTAGATGGTCAACTTGAAGCAGCTGAAGCAGATGTCGAGGTTTATATTTTTCGAGTCTTTAAATAGGAACAACTTTATGCTTCTATTACAACATGGTACCCCGGGATTCAACACGTACTTTTAGATAGACTGGTTACCCTAACGTGTTTTTTAATATTATGTTTAATAGTGGGCCGATGTGGAATCGCTTATCAAAGAACTACAACAATTCGATGGCATCGAGTCTGTATCAAAAGGACGCTATTTTTTGAGTCCTGGTTTGGCCCCAACATTTCAGGTAACTAATCAAATTAACCAAGCTGAGCGAAAAGCAAAGCCTCATTTTTCCTCAAATTCATTTTTAACCACACATTTCATGGAATTCACAACTTTTATCAAAATCTGCTAAAAACCTGTTTTTTAGCTTAAAACAGCGGCAAGATAAAAAAATGGCCACTCTCATTAAGCATGAATGGAAACGATATAAAGTTTGCTAGCTTCTGGTCTATATTGATTTTTTTCCATGCCTATTGATCAGTTGACAGCACTGAGCTGAATAATAATAAAACTGAACATGTTTTGCTAGTTTCTGAGGCCCGTGACCTTTTCTTTTAATGTTATTTAATGGCCTTTTGACAGGTTTATATGGCGTCCATGTTTGAGAATCAGTACAAGTTACTTGCTCGAGCTGGAAATAGAGTACAGGAGGTGAAACTTTAGTATCTAACTCAGTTTTTAACAGTTGCCAGCATAATTAGATGCCTAAAACTTTACTTGAGCACCTATATGCGTCATTTGTACAGGTGATTGTGCAAACGTCATTGGGCAAAGAAGAGTTGAAATCGGCAATTCTGACCTGTACCAATAGAGTGGAGTAAACAATGGCAGGTTACTCAAATTTGATGATGTTTTCTGATACGAATAGGTAAAAATAGTGTATCCATGACACAGTCTTGAGAATATCATCTTCACTCCGACTAAAAACTCGAGACAATTTCAGAAACTTGAACTCATCCCTATACTGAGACGAATATAAGTGTTGGTACTTAAATGTCTAATTATTTTATAGCTCACATTTTAAATTTATTTCCTGTAATATTTGCTCCGTTATTTATCATCCTTTTTTTCTTTTTTCTTTTACTCCGACCAGGTTTTGTAGCTGTTAACTAGTAAATTTTAGCTCTATCATCAAGGTGGGAAAAGTTGCTGTATTTTATTCCAAATTAATTGTAATACTCTGTAAAATTCACTGCTTTCTGTCACCCTATCCATGTAGAAGGTGGCAGTTATTGAATATTTGATGATGGCTTTAAATGGCAGCTATAGATGTACATAAATGGCTTCTGGGATTCTCTTTTTTACTTTCTTATATTTTTAGCGTCTTTGGTAATGAAGGCCAAGCCTTAGAGCCAAGGCATTATGGCCTTTACACTGTTAGTGATGGTGAATAATAATACAACAATTTTCAACATCATACATCAACAATCTCAGCAAATCAAAAACATTAACAACAACACAATGGACACCACATGTTTGCCCCTTTAAAGAGCCAAGGACTTGTACAGGTTCCACGTCTCCTTTCGAGGCTCTACAATTACAGATTGCCTCTTGCACGATATTGAAGCATCGATTTTTATGAGAACGAAAGATTACAAACCAATACCACCGACATACCCCAAATCATCGAAGAACCCTCACGAAACCTTCAAACCAATCAAAAAACTCATGAGAGATATACTCATCCAACTCTCAATCCAAAAGCATACATCCTAATCAATTAATGTAGCAATCTGATTGTGGAATCCAAACAACATTACAACCTCACTTA
>CAIGRO010228237.1:0-17786 GCA_903798355.1 Fraxinus baroniana | reverse complement strand
GAAGGATCTAGAATAACCATCTAATAACAAATATGAGAAGGATCTCATATTGGAATATTCCAACACATCATATTGTATAATTTTATCCAGTCACGTGTACCACAATTCTTCATGTTGAAATGTTAAGCTTGGAGAACCATGGATGAAAAAGTAGTAAAGTACTAAGAACAGACACAACAATGATGTTAGTTATGTTTTCCTTGACACGTATAAGATCTCTTCCTGTCCATCATTGCATCACAAAGCTTAACAGCATCTCGATTATCTTTAACATTGTGCACTCGTACAATATTTGCGCCCCCCAGAACCCCAGTAGCAACGGCAGCAATAGTTGCTGGATCTCTTTCAGCTGCTGCAGGTCGTGCACATACTTCACCAAGGAATCTCTTTCTCGATGGTCCTATTAATAACGGCGCATGAGACACAGCCAAGCTCCTCCTTGCAATCTCAGATTGAATGATTGGTAATCCCATAAGAATGTCCAAATTTTGTTCTGTATTCTTTGAGAATCCAATTCCGGGATCAATAATAATCCTCCAAGCCGGAATACCTGATAACTCTGCATCAATAACCCGTGTGTATAGCTCGTGTGCAACTTCCTTACAGACATCATCATATTCCAGGTTCTCGCTATTCTGCATTGTAGATGGATCGCCTCTCATATGCATTGCAATGTAGGGAACTTTGAGGGTTGCAACCACACTGTGCATGCTTGAGTCGAGCTGTCCACTGGACACATCATTGACAAGATGAGCCCCCTTGCTGACTGCTTCAGCAGCAACCAGGGAATAGAATGTATCCACAGATAGGAGCTTTCCATCCATCTCGGGCATATTTTTGACTGCTTCTAGAACAGGGATAAGTCGGTCCAATTCTTCCTCGGCAGATAGCTTGGATGCCTTTGGTCGGGTTGATTGTGCACCTAAATCAATAATATCTGCCCCTTCTGATAGCATCAGTTGAACCTGAGAAACGGCAGTCTCTGTGGATAAATACTTTCCCCCATCGCTAAAACTATCCGGGGTCACGTTAAGGATACCCATAATAGAGGTTTTTGATGACAAATTTTGTAACTGATTTGCAATAGGCACAACCCTTTCCATCCCGTCCTTTCCAATGAGTGATTCACCGCCTAGTTTCTCCCATGTCTCAAAAAGTCCACCGGAATGTTTGGAAAATAAATTTTCCAATTTAATTGTATAATCATCTGTATCTGTTCCCAATAGATCAACTAATGGAGCCATTACAAAAGGTCTCTCCTGAATTCTTTCATGCGGGATTGTAAGAATATCAGTGTTAACAGTGTGATTTCCATAAAACAATATATCCAGATCAATTGGCCTTGGACCATACCTAATTCCAACAGTACGACCCATGTCCCTCTCGATTTTCTTTAGAACCTTTAACAATTCATGAGGTTGGAGTTTTGTAACACCTCTAACTGCTGAATTCAGAAAGCGAGGCTGATCAGTCACATAAGCAGGCTCAGTCTCATATAAACAACCATGCCTTGTAATCTGGATGCCAGATTTCTTCATCTGCTGCAAGGCTTCGTCAAAATTATGAAGTCTATCCCCGACATTACTTCCCACAGCAATTATCACTTCCTGCTCTTCAGAGTGAACTTCCACCAAACCATCATGAAAATAACGGGAAAAGCAAAAGCTTGCTGCTGCAAATGAAGGCAGAAATGTTTTCAGAGTATGTTTGGCAAAAAAAAGTTACTAAATGTATACCTTTTTAGGCATAGCCAAACATGCACTAAGAAAGGGCTGAAATGGTAATAGCATCAATTTTGATACCAATAATGACAAATTACTAAACAAGTTCATAAGTCATACTATTAGAATAATGGGAAACTGAGTTAGCAGAATAATGCTTCAGTAAAAAACAGAGCAGCTGCTAGAATGAAAATACAACCCCAGAGCACAATGTACGTGCATGATATTTTTATAGTACTTCATACAACTATACCTAGCTTAGGCATCACCAATTTACTTTTGTAAAAACCTAACATTCTAAAAGGATCATTAACTTATCCAGTTAGCATATGCCATAACATAACACGAGCACGGTGCAAACATGTATACTAGTTAGTTATTTAAAACTTTCATCCAAGACAAATAGATTTAGAAAGATTCACACACACAAGGTGTTTCCAACTGACACAACACAGAAGCCACACAAATTGTCATGATAATTCATACACAAACACGGTGTTTGCAGCCGAGACCATTGAAGCTCACACAAAATTAGTGCATGAAAGGTCCCTAAAGAAGGAAAACGCTCTTGGGATCGGGGCTAAACGGAACTCCCTCGTGAATGGCTTTAGCGTTCCCTTTGTCGACCTGTGGCTACTCATATCACTGATTTAGGGGTAGGAACAAGAAAACTAGACTAACTACAGGCGTCTGTGAGCATCACCTTGCTGCTCCCTATCAATCGTCCTCACTTGTCAGAAAGAAAAGAGTGGATGCAAGCTCGCTAAACACATTATTATGATGATTCAGATGCAAAAACACATGGATGCCCAAAATAATTGTATTAATATTTTTGAGACATGTCACTACAAACACAGGCCTTTACATGATTTCTGATACAAAACTTTCAATAAAACTGAAATTATATAATGATTCGCAAATCACTAAAAGAAGTTAAAAGAAACCACCTTCATATGATTTCTGGGCAGCTCTTATCCCACGATTAATGGGCACTAATTGCTTGAAAATATTCATCTCATAAATGACACTCAGCAATACTCAATGTTGTATTCGTGATAACCTGAAAAGCCCAAATCAAATTATGCACATTTTATAGACCAGATTTATTCAAGTACACTAAACTTTATATATATATATATATACATGAACATTGATTAAACTCCAATATTTTTATTGGTAATTTGCCGTATATACAGAGAAATATTTCTGAATTTTGTTTAAGACAAGATAAAATTTACAAAGAGGAAGGAAAAGGGGGATTTACCGATCGTCGTCAACTTCGCCGGGAAAAAATAGCGCCGCCATCGGAAGAAAGGAAGATTTCCTTATCTAACTGGGAGTTTTAACTTCACACCTGAGTTGTCTTTTTCTTCATTTTTTGGGACATGGAATCAACTATCGGAAATTTCATTTTGACTCCTACTCTTTTTACAATGTTTTCATATTTGAAAGTCTAAGCATCTCCAATGCATTTCTTATGTATTGTCATCTAAGTGAAACCGAAGTTGAAGATTTTATATCTAAGTGACATTAATGTCTAATAAATAAATAACAAGTTATTTTCTTAAAATTCTTATAAAATCATGTTTAAATTTGAATAAGAATATAAATTTGAAAGGCAAAATATTAATTTCTTGAATCACTACGTTCAATTGTGCTTCTCAATCTAGAGTGTTGTGGACATTGTTTATATTTTTTAGTTGTTGGCACATCCCCTCATTAAACCCATATGAATTTACATTGAAAAGATTTTTTTTTTTTTTAAAATACAATTTGCTTTTACTTTATGTGGCTCAATTTTTTTTTTTTTTTATAGACAATCAATTATTACATTGTAGATGCAATGCGTTATGTTTCGCCACCTAAGCTCCCATGTGGCTCAGTCGACCCATAGAAGTCCTTTCCACTGAAGTCATGTAGCATCCCACATGGAGTAGAATTTATCAGAGTCCATTTAAATCCGATCTACCGAAACTCACTCTTACTAAATCAATTTATGAGGCTGGCCTTTGCAAATGTCTCTCTGCTAAAGACAAATTCGAGGTCCAAATGAAACTTCTTTGCCAACGAGCGAGGTTCAACGAAATAGAATCTGATGCTTCACTAAGGCTTGTGACGATCTACATTTGAATATCTTGAATTTATGAAATCCTTTTAGAATGATTAATTGGACTTTTGTAACAAGTAGAAACTAGAAAGGTCAATCTTGTCAGCGTAGGTTATAGGGTGACTGCCTCCTTTTTGGGAACATTTATTGCGCTACAGACTAGAAGAGTCAAAATTGATACCTAGAATGGTTCGAGAGATGAGGCAATGCGTCCCCTTACATCCCATTGACATTACTTCACATGTAATGTAACACTATAAATATCCCTCATTTGTGTCATTTAGGGGATAATACAAATATATCAATTGCAAGTCGTACATTCTTCTCATTTTTATTAATCTTTGATTTTATTGTTTGGAGTGTAATCTTGATCTTGAGTTTAGCTTTTAGTTGGCCATTTATTATCTTGTAATTTATCTTATATATTTCATCGAGACTCGAACATATTTGTCTCGTGTTATAAAATTTCTCCCACATTCAAACCTCTTTTTATTATCAATTAACAATCAATCCACAGGTGTTAGAATTGACTTGAAAGAACACGTGTGACCGATATCTATTGTCCACGTCAACTGTACGAAAGACGAGGTCAACACAATGTGTCAAAATATCAAATTGGGTCAAAGTTTCTGAAATTAAAAATTAATAACACCACAATTTATGATCGAGCAAGTCACACCTCTAAAAGGAGCAATACATCACCTTTTTTTGCTTCTCTCGTTTAAGTTTAACCTAAATTCCTGATGATGTGCCCCTACAAAGCCGGATTGTATTGGGAGAATAGGTAGGCCTTGTTAGCAGCACATATATCAGCTATGAGGAATAGCACTGGATGGGATGAATTGGCGTACTTTTTCATCCCAAATCTGATAGCATTAAATAGCAACAGTCAATGGTTTGTTAAAGAGGGAAAAAAAAAAACTATGTACTGAGTCCTCGAATTGTCATTTCAAGCGTTCAGTATAGTAGACCAATGCATTCAATGAACATTTCTGGTAAAAACTCGAAAACTCATAAACGTAAAATAGTTCGAAGAGTATCAGAAAGGTTTTGAATAGTCTGTTGCTCTTGTGCTGCTTGCATTTCCTGAAGTGGCATCTCTTCATAGCACCTGGAACAAGAAAAATTTCAGGAAATGTACATCATTTGAGTCATAAAATATTCGAGCTATAAAAGTACATCATTTCTGAAAGTGAAGCAAAGTTTGCACTAGTCAGCTAGGCCCTATTTACACTACTACTTTTGCATGGCTATGAGAGAAATATATTCCATTCTTAGGGTGAAAATGAAGTCGTACATTTTGTGGTATGCCAATGCCTGTGCAAGATTCATTAGAGTTGGACTTGAAGTAAGCCTTTGATATACACTAGGAGGAAGGGGCACCTGTATTGCACAAAGCCATTACATAAAGACAGAAATAAGAAATCATCACAAAGAGATAACTGGGTAGAAAAATGGAATACCTCGTTTTGTCTACTTCTACCCTTCTTAGGCTGAGCATCGCCAGTAAAAAGCTCCTGCATTGCTTCTATAGCTACGATTCCACCACTCTCCTGCTGCCATCCTCCAAGAACATTGTCAGACAAAAGTGCAATGGGCGATATATCTGTCGCCCTCAAAAATGGAATTGGGACTGTATTACCGGCAGAGTATATGGACCAAAGCTAACACAGAGATAGTACCAGAATAAGAATAGATCACCAACCATAAAAGTAAATGAAATAGCAGAACAGAAAATTATAAAAAGAACGGAGCTAAATTCATTTGAAAAAGCAGCAAGGAATGAAACTAAAATAACACAGGATAAAGCTCGATGCACAATGCTCAACTCAAAGTTATTTGAGACCAATAATGTAATTATTTAGCACCTTCAATATCTTATTTACAGGCGATCAGGAAAAAGCAAACCTACTGTTGAAGGCTGATTAACAGATAAGCTACTACTAGTAGTTTTTAGATGTTTAAAAGGCTAAAATTTAATTTTGGCAGCTGTTAATAGAGGGTACTAGAGCATCAAAATGATCATTTCTTCACACGTAGTGTCCTCATCGAATAAGTAAGTGTGGGAATGGAGATCTGCTAATATACCATCAGTGGGCATCTAAAAGTTCCAACTCCAGAAGTAACTTTGGGATAATGAAAATTTAAATAAGGTGGGCTTGTGCATCACGCTTCAGGTGTGACCTCAGTCACGTGATTTCGATAAATGGGTCATCCTACTTTACCCGTTATATGTAGCATGATACACAAGGGGCTGACCAGAACTAGCAAACCCACTCTGCACTGGTACCCACTAGCATCCCAACCATCACTTTGTGTTAACTTCTTGCATCAACATATAATTATGAGGCACTTCTGAATTATTTACCTGAGTAATTTATTCTACTCCAATCATTATGTGTAGATTTTTCGTACAGTTTTTGTCCCTTTTATGCATTATATGATTTTATATTATTTATTCACCAGCTTCAGCAACAATCTTAGTTGCAATTCTTCAAGGAATCAATTCAGCACCCTCACAATCCCGCACCTGCAAATGCACTCACATAGCATACTTGTCTATGGCCAACGTCAATTAAATTCATCAATCTCGTGCTTTTAAATTTATCGGTGAAATTTCAAAGTTGAGGATAGAAATTACCTTATCTGAAGCTTTTCTGCTGACAGTCTCATTAGCAAGTGAAGCACCAGTGATGCCAACATTACTGTTGGCAGTTCCTTGGGGAACACTATTTGTCTTGAGGTTTTGTTCGGGTGAGACAAACATGGGTGAAGATGCTTGAGATCCTCCAACTGGGACATTGTCCATCCTTACACGATAAATTTTTGAATAAGTTCGTTCACATTCAAAATTACGTGCAGAAGTTAAAGACACACATTATGTATGCACGAGTATATGAAGTAACTTCATTAAACTATGAAATTGCAACACTCAATAAGGTGATATTAAAATGTGAAACACAAGAATAAAAAACCAGAACTTACAATACTCTATTCGGTGATAAATACTTTAATGGTTTACTTGAAGAAGAAAGTAAACTAAATGCAAATATATGCCAATAGATAATTTTTCCGAGTTACAAATGTAGCACAAAGCAACCCCTCAGATTTCATGAAGGCTCATCAATAAAATTGGATAGCCTAGCAAGAAGTTCACGCAAAGTGCAAACATAAAGAACAGAGAAAAGGAAATTAAGATCATGCTGTTAAGTTTACAAATCATGAAACTTCATATCCTCCTACTCCCAGTGAAAAAACTAAAAGATTTTTTTACCAAAAAATAAAAAATAAAGAGAGAGAGAGAGAGTATTGATTTGCTTTATTTACTACTCATCCCAATGAATTAACAACTTCTCATTATATGTAAAATGAGTAAATATGGGAAAGAGAGATGATTAACAGGCACAACCATAGTGCACAAGTGATTTGAAGTGCATCATATGCCCGCATTTTCTTCCTTGGTGGTTGGTAATCAGGTGCTCATGAAAAAAATTGGAAATTAAGAGAGAAGAATACCAAGAGTCGATTGCTTTATCTCCAACTCCACTGACTGAAAGACTTCCAGCATGCCTTAGACCAGGAGGGGGTTCTTTTATGCTTTCTAATGTTTTAAGAGTAGCTGTTTTAGCAGTTTCAACTCTGTCATGAACTATTACAGTCCCAAAGTCACCTGGAAGATTATATCTGAAGTCATTTCACTAGCAACTTCAGAAATTCGTATTTCAATCCAAAAAAGCCCCAACAGTCATCCCACCCTCAAAGAAAGCAATCATGCTACATGAACGTCAAGATTGACATAAAGCTTGACATAATGCCATGTGTCATTATATCATTGGATAGCTATGATGCACCGACACGTATCGTCGACTTGCGATTTTTTAAAAAAGTACCGACACGACACGTTGATTAAATNAAAGCAATCATGCTACATGAACGTCAAGATTGACATAAAGCTTGACATAATGCCATGTGTCATTATATCATTGGATAGCTATGATGCACCGACACGTATCGTCCACTCGCGATTTTTAAAAAAAGTACCGACACGACACGTTGATTAAATTCTTAAAAATTCTTCATTTATGTAGTATAAATTTAGTTTTATACTTATTATTATTTTTTCTTGTTCAAATCTTTTAAACATGAGTATCTATTTGTTACTTGTTAATAATTTTGAATTAACAATATATAATATTTCTAATATAAAAAGAAAAATTATTACGGTAGAGTGTCCAAGAAGTGTCGGTATCGACGACACGCTACCCTAATTGAAGTATCCGTGCTACAAAGTTGGATAGTTTAAAACATAGTCAGCTTTTACATCCAATCATCTACTGCCACATACAATTACATGAAGTTTTTTGTCAAATCCTTCTGACAAAGTATCTTTATCCCAAAGAAAGACCACAAAGAAAAACAACTAGAAAAAGGCAGAAAATAAAGCAAACGTGCAAGTAGGATCCTCTTGGTATGCCATACTTTTCTTACCAAAAACCAAAAGTATGTTAAGAAGAGTTGCTACCTATAAAGAAAAACCATGGTAGAAATTCATACTCATCTTTAAGTAGTCTCGAATCATTTTAGAGTACAAGAGAAATGATTACCTTCTCCATCTGGTTTCGCTCCATCAGGTGGTGCTTTATTCGTACCACTGACAGCGATTGTTCCATTTGAAACATGCAAATCATCACGATGCTTAGATGGAACTGTGTTGACAATAGCTTCATGTGATGTAGAATCTCCCAGTGGCTACAAAAAGTACTAGTGGTAAATATAACAATATAAGAAAATTGCAAGTGTGTGCACGTGTAAAAGAGAGATAAGATCTCCTTTCCCTTTCACATTTTATGCAAGGAAAAAAAGACGCGTGATTAAAAAAACTAAAATGAAATGAACTAATTTTGAAAAATGATACAATAAAAAAATCAGCTTACCCCAACTCCCGGTAATGGAGTGCCTGATGTTGTATCCTGTACTTGCAGAGCCATTGATGCCCTGATTTGCTTTGCCTTTTCAATCTTTGGCAACATAGCTGAAGCTTCATTTTTGCATTTTTCAATGAATTTGTGCTAGCATACAAAAAGGGCAGAGAAAGAGGTAAGAAGCAAAAGAGAGCAATCAAATCCAACATACACTTAAAGTTAACAAAAACTTGAGGAGATAATTCAAGGTCTTATGGCCTCACGAATTCACCACTTGTTTTTTTTTTCCCCTTTTTTGGTGAATTCCTCTTGCATGTTCATTAGTGTGATGCATTCTTTTGGATACTCATCCACATTTTTTGTTGCTTTTTCGATCTGGTGGCTATATGCTGTTAAATATGAAATTGGATTTTGAAAAGACAAATTACAGGTGAAAATAAAATAAATTTAATTTAGATTATGGGATCAATAACTCATAGACATACTACATGTGTTCTCACACTTACAATGCAAATGCAAACAAAAGAGGTCAAACCATTGAAATAGATTGAAGAGAAATCCCATATATACATACAAGAGGTCTCCGCTCTATTCCTTGGAGGAGGCACTCCTATGATGATAGGTGTTCTAGAACAATTTTAACCATGGGAAATAAATTGTAGTGTCTATTTCCAAAGTGCATCAGAATTTTGTGGGAAAAAAAAAAAAAAAAAGAGGAAATATCTATTCAATTGAAGCACTGGTTCAATATTGAAATTTCTGAAAAGAATTAATCATTCAGAGCCATAAACGTACGACAGAAATGGCTAAGAAAAAACATCATGAAATGCTCAGTCAGTCTACTAAAGATGATATACATAGACTCGGAGTAGGTTGAATATGTACAACTAAAAAGGGATAAGTAATACCGTCAGCATCTCAGCTGCTGTGGGCCGAAGCCGGGGATCCTTTGTAAGGCACTTCGCAACAAAGTCATGAAAGACAAGTGACCTGCAACATAAATTACTTAAGTCTCCAGATCACAAAATATAATGCAGATAGATTTCATAACTATTATATTGAGATGTAATAGGAGGTTGAAAGCTAAAATTTTCTATGTTATCTATCCACGACTTAAGGCTGGAATTTCGGAAACCTAATGATGAAAGTTATGTGATCACAGCCCTAAAATTCTGGTTTGCTAAAACCGTGATAACATGGACCTTGGGTGCCTCTCAGCAGATCAATGTCCCAATTGTCAACATGAAGACACACAGAATCAATTTTCAAATGAAAAAGTACCACAATATAATTTTATAATCTCGTTTCCAAAAGAAATCATCTTTACCTTAATCTTACATTTTTACCCCTTTCATGAACCTTCCCAACTCCTAGATGACAGGAGGATAGTTCATTCAAATCACTAAACTAAAACTCAACATTTCACTAGTTCGCATTTGAGGGAACTGGGGAGAAGCAAGGACTTAACTCAACCCTAATAAAGAGGATGTTGGCTCCAGAACCAGAAAAAAAGATTGCTCTTCATCAATGCAAATAATGCACTTGATATAATTAGCTTTGAATTTATGATAATACAAGTGAAAGTGGTTGCATTTTTTGAATTATTATGTACCACAATCAATCAATATTCTTACATTTACGGAATTTGCAACATATATCAAGCAAGAAAATGAAAGAAGCATACAATTCCTGAAGGCATAGGCAGTCACTAATTGATCTAAATAGCTAATTCTGAGCATTATCACAAAATATTTGTGTGTCATAATACATTTTAATTTCACAAAAAAAAAAGGTATACATTACATCAACTAGAATTTGTATAGTTGACATAATAAAAACTAGCAAAAGTACGTGAACTGAAGACCATTAGTAGAAATGAGGAATATCAGAATGACGTTGTGAATGGGGTGGGCAGTATAATCAGCTGGCAGTCACTTTAATTTAATTAGGGTTTTATCATACTCCAATTGATTCCATTCAATTACATGCGTAATTTGAACATTAATGGGACCAAAGTAAGAAGGCTAACAATGTTGGTGTCACACTAAAGCATATAAATGATGTATTTGATGGAGTGACATGGCAGCAAAATGGAGCAGTAGCAGTATGGCATGAATGGCAGCAAACTTCTAAATAAACCAGTGAATATATAACTCAACAATTTATCCAAGCAAACTTTTAGATTTCATTAACTAAAACAAGGAATTAAAGACGAACCATTTTTCTTTATCCTCAAGCATTGGAGCAGGTTCGATGGAAATCATAAACAATACCTATCACAAGTTTCGAATATGTTAATCTCTAAATGTCAAATGATAAAATTAGGCATGCACAATGTGATGGTACAAATGCAACATATATATATATATATATAATTTATTTATTTATTTATTTTTTCACTATAAACCCCTAACAAGTGATAAAACAAAATTACGAAACATAAATCACACAATTTAATAATGCAAAACCATGGAACCATTAGACAAAACAAGTTATATAAATGTATATATGCTTGACTTCTTGGACTAACCCTCATAGGATGAACCGTTGCTCTTGGAGGAAGTCCCTGAAATTAAAACAAGTTTGAAGAGTCAGCAAACCATACATCAGTATTGATACTGCATCAATAATAGTCAAAGGATTAAAACTGGAAACCCAGAGCAAGGGGATGAGGACTGCTGATAGGGTCAATAAATATCAACTATGCTATAGCTAGACCAAATCTACAGACATACCTCTGCCATTTCAATCGCAGACACTCCCAGAGCCCACACATCCACCTAAGGAAGAATGTCATATGATGTTAGCAATAATGCCACTTTCCTAAGTGAAGGAATACAATTTCAACTGCGAGCAATAAAGTACCATCAAATGCCTAGCAATGCCAAAGAATTGGATAGCATATTTTCAGCTATTAAGTATGTATTTCAATTTTTTGACAATCATGAATTTTAATTTATGGTGTCCTCAACTTTAAGCTTTCTTGTCAAGTAAGTTATCCCCCAAAGTTACCTTTCTTAGAGAATAGAATATATCTTGATTTTCGACTATCTCCAAAAAAAATTGAAATTAAACTTTATAATTCGATGATTATTTCAATCTATATAAGATTTAGATATCTGAGTTTCAAGGTTATCTAGAAGCTAAAATCAAATTGAGGTAACGAGTTGCATCATTGGTATTTGATTGAAAGGGAAAGAAGGAATTTAAGAAAATCACTTATTTATGCTTGGTTTGAAATTATATGTATTTTAAAACTTGGTATGTCTCTAACGTTTATACAGATTATTTGATTTATTAACCTGAAAATGTTTGAAAAGATAAGATTGGCGTAATAATTGGAAAAATCTTTATTCTTGTCTTGCTCTATAAGTAAAACTTATCTACAAGCCTTGGATAGTAATAGAAATCAGATTAAGGTTTCTTAAGTATGAAATGGGACGTGAGGTTTTAAAGATTGAGATTATTAAGTCAAACGTGAGGTTTTCATCTGAAGGTGTGTAAAGAGTCACAATTGAACATCAAGAAGTCATGTTGAGTTTCCGACTGAAGTCTTATCAAGAACATTGAAGTCTTGCCACTACTTAATAAATTATTAGCAACGAACTTGAGGTTGAGTCTAGCATTAGGTTCATTTGAAGATACTCTTCCCATTGAGATTAGCCCTCACCTATTTCTACTTGTTCATCCAAATGTACAATGTACAAATCCAATTAACCACTTCCTTTCATTCTTGAACATGAGCCTAATAATGGATGTTTAATAGCATTACCATGGTATTTGTATGTTAAATCTGTTTCATGTTGAGAACTTCTCAGTTTGTCAAGACTTATCAAGATTTTCTTCACTCTTTATCTATGAAGATACAGGTGGATGTGATGTATCTTCAACTTTTCATTGCTTTCATGTGCTTCACTCAATGATTATCAAGAGCAGTGCGCGCAATTCCTATCATAATGATGTTTTTCCATGGTTATCTCTGGATGGTAAATATAAAGACTATCTCGAGTATGGTGCCTTGATCCATACTAAAATTTATGGTATTTTCTTCAATGCTGGAATTTACTTCAAATGAGTTAGTTTCTATTCTAGTACTATGTGAGATGCCTATATGAACAAGTCCATATCAAAACGTGCAGGTTACCTTGCCATCGTAACGGCTTTCTTGAATAACTTCTGGAGCCATCCAATGCGGTGTACCTATGAACTGAAATAAACATTTTTAACAATAAGAAATTCAACAGACAAAATTTAAAAGAATAGTGAACAATTAGTGCAGCAGAAAGAGTGGACATTAAAGAGACGACTAAATCGTACATCAAAGACAGCAAATAATCATGAAATTCTATATTAATTTCATCACATTCCTATTTACTTTTACAGACAATCAATATATGTAGAGCTAGGTATCTTATGTTCCATTTTTTGAGGATCTCAAAAGTTAAACGACGCATAATTATCAACTATGCTTCAATCAATTTTCACCTGCTTAAGCACCCAAACCTGTTTAAGTATAACCATAATGACACAGTACACGGCTTAACTAGATCAACCAACAAACTTTTCTTTTTTGCATGACAAAGTTGGGTTTCGCATATGTATAAAGAACAAACATGGCCATAAAATGTTTGAATGTCTCCTCACAATCATCTACCACAAGCACCTATGCTCATCGTTTCTTCAAACATTAACGATCAAAAACCCTGAAGAATAGAACATTGCAGGAATCAAAAAGAATAGCTTGTACTTTTGGGCTTATATATTCATTTCTTTATTTATTTTCTAGGAAGCGTCAGCAACAAGTTGAACTTAAGCTGTATCATTTTCACCAATCTAAGATTTATGCAAAATAATCAAAAAAGGTTCAGGTGTACCGTGTTTCGTTTAGACATAGTTCTTGTCAATTGTGCAGCAACACCAAAATCACCTGCACATTTTAATCATTCTAAATTACAATTGCAGTAACCAATGATAGGCATAATATATAATAAAATATTGTTGTTATATTGTTTAAAACGGAAGGGCATGATCAAGTATTGACAACTTGGTTATGTCATCCACCAAAGAAACCAGGAACGGTTTAATTCAAACTAAAAAGGGAAATGAAAAGGTCGGCTAAATTTTGATATTCCTGGCCGATAACTATTGATGAAAACTCACCCAATTTGACCTCTCCTTGCTCAGTCAACAAAATATTACCACCTTTAATGTCTCTATGTACCTTGAAAATTGAGTGCAAGTATGAGAGACCCTGCATTAGACAATATAAAGTTTCAGCATAATCGACAAAGCAGCAAGCAGGAAATATTTTGTGCCTTTAACTACAAGAAAGACACAGAATTCAGAGGTCCACATTTTCAATTTTGGCATGTCCCAAAGTAATGACAATTTCTCCGTGTAAGTTCTTTTCAAACTACTCATTCCAATTTAGCTTATTTTATACATCATGGGAACAAGTACTCTTACTTTTTGCACTTCAGTAAAAGAGGATTAGTATGGAAAAGCAGGTAGTGATAATTAAACTCTAAAATAAAACATCCGTGCCGAGTCATTGTAGGTTTTAATCTTGGATGGTGAAGCATTATATTATAGAGATAATCATTCCCCATTACTCAATAGCAGTTAGAGCATTTCTGCAGGACATAGTTATACAGATCTTAATAAAGATAAAAGGTTCCATTTTGAAACATAACCGGCCAACATGATGGTACCTTCAATGCCTCTCTGCAAATATATGCTATTTGATACTCCTCTAAAGGCTCGTCAGTAACATTCATCAAGTCAGCAACACTCCCGCCCCCACAATACTCCATTACGATCTGCCAACAAACACAAAATCCCCAGAGATTTCATTAGAGTGAATAATGAACAATTGTTATCTGATTTACAAACTCCAAAGGGGGCACACATCATCATGGTTTGGGTACCATCCAAAAAAGATAAAAATTATCATATACTCAAAGGCCGATGATCTTCATACCCAAAGATATTCTTCTCCTTGGTAGCTCCCTAGATAGCGAACAACATTAGGATGACTACATTGCTGCAACATCTCAATTTCACCACGAATTTCTTCATAACCCTCCTCCTGTAAAATTCATAAGATTTCGAACTTCATATTCTATTCATTAAGCCTATATAGTATCAGATGAAATTATTTGAAGAATATAATAAGTACCCCTTCAGATAACGATATCACTTTGATAGCAACCAATTCTGAAGTCCTTATATCTCGAGCTTTGTAGACTGCCCCGTATGAACCCTTCCCTGTTCATTGCCAAAACTTATCAACTTCACACATCTTATTCTCATTTATCCACTAGTATAACGTCAAAAAAAAAAGGAAAATATTTTGCAGAAAACCAAATTTCCTCTTTTTTTCTTGCAGTCAGATAAGAATAGAAATCTTCTGTCAGAACCTAAAAATTTTAACTTTCTTTTCTTCGTATAAATCCTATAAGTTTATTTCCTCCAAACATATTTGCTCTTCTACATGCTATGGTAAAAGAAACAGAGAGATTTCATAAACCTCAAATTAAAGCAAAGCCTACAAGAAAGCTCAATCATATTAAGCAACCAGGCGCACAAGTAAAAGGGTTCACTGTTAACATCCCCTACTTATTCATGTGCAAATGTTGGAATAACTGTTACTTTTCCTTTTTCAGATGAAATATAGGTTCAATTTTTAATTTGCAATGTACGATAAAGGGGCTTCCTTTGTGTGTACAGCATTACTCCTTGCTCAAATTTACCCAGATTCACATTAATGATGTCCATCACATTATGACTTGCCTCTGTAATTCATTCGTTCAGTGATAAAATATCGCACTCATTTTGACTGGCATTTAATGGCAAACTGAGTTACTCCATGCAATTAAGATTCAGCTAGAAAAATATTTCAAATCCTGCCAAATTTTAAAATTTAAGTTCACACACAGTAGAAAGTTTATAATTCTTTAGTTCGTATGACTTCCAAAGCATGGGGGATCCCCCTTCGACACTCTGGGAAAGGGGAGAAGAATAAAGCCTATTGAAACATTATGGAAAACTGTTATTTGGTCATGTACCAAAAATTTCAAGTCTTCATTACAAAACTACCAAAAAGACATGTAATTCAGCAAAATAATCCATCTTCCTTATTCCAAACAAACAGAAGCATTTTCACATCGGCACGACCCATAAATAAAAATAAATTCGGTGTAAAATTCAAATCTTACCAAGTTCGTGGAGCAATTCGTACTTCGTGAAGGGATCCTCCCTGATGACACTATCAGGTATAGAACTCGATGACATTTTCCCACTGACCTGCGTTTGCCCAATCCCTTCACTACCACTCTCGCCACCACTCTTCCTCTGCCTCCCGTACCCCCTCATCCCCACCTCCCCCACCTTCTGCATGCTCTCCACTGCCCTCCTCATCGTCCCCCCTCCACTCCCACCACCTGAACCGCCACTCCTTACCACCGTCCCAAATTCCCCACCCTCATCTTCATCCTCGTCTTCCCTCTCCCTCACTACAAACGTCGAAAAATCACCCACATTTTCCACCTTCCCAATTTTATCCCTGGGGCTTTTCCTCTCCCAGGTTGGCATCCCCGTGCTCCGCGGCTTCGCATAAGGTGACACAACATTACTCTCCGAATAATTCGATCGCTTCCTATTAGTTTTCACGATCATAGTCCCCGAAATCGATCCGCCGAAATCGTCATCATCAGAATCTCCCACGTCATCACCGCCTCCACCAAAGTCTTTCGGGAGGCGTTTTAATAAAGGAGGAAGCGATTCTTCCTCGTCTTCAACGACGTCGTCTTTGTACACCATTGTGGAGTATATATCCGATGACTCTGGATCGGGTACGAGGTCTCTTGATGCAGCATCATCTTTTATTACGACTGTGGAATATAAGTCGGAATTCTTCGGCGGCGGAGGCTTTCGAGCCCGCCGGGAGTTCGGGGAAATCTCCATCGTAGGTAGCAGCTTCTACTGTAATAAAAATATTCTTTATCAATTGAAAAAAGCTGAAGTAAATTTTCTTGATTGAGATTTGAGAGAGCAGAGTACAAATAAAACTTAGATGCACCTATTTCACATCAATTGATAATGGCCACTTACATTTACAACAAAATAAATTTGTTTGTTTAGCTACTTGATTTCTTACATTTGCAAAGAATTATTACAAGCATGTCACTGTGCTTAGTTTATGTTAAGCATCGTGATCGTGCTTATGACATTTTGCCACATAAGTACGGTGTTTAGGAGATGAAATTCGTATATATATATATATATATCTTATCGTCCTTACACCAATGTCAACCCAATCTAAACTCTTTTCTGGGGTACAATTCTCAATCTTGACCCGTGACTTTATACTTAAAACCTAATATTAATTGAACTAAAATAAAAGATCTTTTGGCAAATAAAAAATTGTTAAAATAAAAAAATAAGTCTCCCAAATGAAAAAAAAAAAAAAAATAAAATTATACTTAAATAATTTTTTGTATATTCATTAAGTAAATAGGTTAATTGTACAAAAAAAAAAAAAATTGAATTTTAGGTTATGTCACTAAACTTTATAAAATAGTTGAAACATCGTTGAAGTTTATCAAAATATTCTCTATCCATCAGTTGGCGGAAGAATCGAACGACTATTTGCGCTGTGTGTGAATTTTGTTTGCCATGAAAGTAGTTCCATCTAAACCAACAAACAGACTCCTATTGAGCGAAGCATGTAGATCAACTTTTGAAAGTTTAGTTATGATTGAGCAACTCTTTGAAGTTCAACGATGCTTCCACGACAAGGTCCAAAAGTACAGTATTTTTGAAACAATTAACTCTGGTAATTGTTTTTAAAATAAAATATTGTATAAAAATTATATAAGAATAATTTTTACAAAACTATCAAATATATTTGGCAAATTAAATTTGAAGCATTGACATGAAACACAAAAGCAGGTGCTGACTAGGAGTAAGTAGATTTTTAAAAATATATTCCGGTGACCAGTGATATTTTTAAAAAATGTATGATTGAAAATTGAG